>QEPC01006203.1:1279077-1327464 GCA_003113815.1 Sphenodon punctatus
CTCTCTCTCTCTCTCTCTCTCTCTTTCTCCTCCAAGGGGCCAGTCTCAGATCACCGGCGCTGTGTGCCTCTCAGCGCCGGCTTTTATGTCCCGGCCACGCCCCCCTGGTGTGCCTGAAGCCGCGCCGAGCGGCGAAGCATCCCTGACCACGCCCCCACGTTCCTCACAGCGCATGGGGCAGGCAACTCCCCAGCCTTCTGTAGCTGAGGTTGCTGGGCAACGGAAGCATCAGTTTCTGGTCTGCAAAGCGGGGAGGGCGGCGGCCCTGCCGCTGGGGCCTGTGCGGCTCATCGAAACCTCTTCCCCAGGTAAACGCGAGGCGGGGGGTGCCTCCTGACAGCAGCATAGCAGAGACAGCAGGGAGGGAGCTGCCAGCGGAACCCGGCCCCCAGCTGGGGGTGGGAGCCCACACGGGGGCAGGCAACCGGGGGCCTGGAGGCACATAGGGACTCAAAGCCAGCTGCTGGGGGCCATGACGGGGCCAGGGGCTCTGCCCGGCGCACCGGGTGCGGCCAATGGATCATGCCCCGGCGGTACCCCAACATGGACATGTGGTGGGCAATAAGGTAGTAGGCCTCGAAGGGATCCTGCATGGACAGCCCCAACTGCACATCCAAACGGGACCACACGCCCGACAGCACCGACAGCTCTGACGCGGTAGGTTCAGACATGCAGCAGTCAGCAGCAGGGGCCCATGGAAGCTGACCCAGCTCCAACAGCCGGTGATACACCGCCCCACAAGAGTGCTGGTACCCACGGGCCCCGTGAACATAGTCAAAGTAGGACACGGCCAAGGCAGGCCCCCCCCTCCACAAGGCAGATCGTGTAGGCGGTCAGGCTGCACACAGACAGGGCAGACACGGTCTCAGCCACAGACCAGGCCACATGAGAGCACCTCATCTCTAGGATGCACCCATCGGGGAAGGGAACCAGCCCCAGCGTCTCCGCATGCAGCCGGCAATCCTGTGCGCTCGCCTCATAGCCAAAGTAGCGAAGCCCAGAGCTCAGGCTCGCATAAGCACCTGACTGGCTGTCCGGGCAGCCCAGGAGCAACTGGACGGCCAGGGTATGCCACAGGTCACACAGGGCCATGGTCTCGCGGAAGGTCCAGCTATGGGGGGGCCCATGGGGGCCGGGAAGCGGGAGTCTGGTGGAAGCACAACCAGCCATGGTCCAGTCAGGCAGGGAGAATAACACCATGGACGGGGGGCACACATTCCCCACAGGGCTGGGGGAGGGGGCCTCCGAGGGGTCCCAAAGACAAGCTAGGCGGCCATGTATAGCAACAATGTATAGCAACAGAGCGAGGCATGGGGTGTGGACCCGACACAGTTGCAGGAAACAAGTGCACAGACAGGACCACTAATCAGGCCGGCAAGGACACGGTGTTGCAAACAGGGAGTGGGAGGTGATGGCAGAAGGCATGCAGCTGCAACAGTAACGCATAGCCGTGCCCATCCGAGCGCCAGGCCCCATGCAAGGATGGCAGGTGCACCCAACAGCATGCCCAGGGACAACCTTCCTGCAGTGGGAGGCCCAGCCAGCTGGAGGCGGGGCACCAGGCGACCCAGCCCACTACCGGGCCGGCATATCCCACCCCCAACCCTAGGGGCTGCCAACATCATGAAGCGGGACAGGGTGGCTGCCTACTGGATGCACCTCGCGCTTGCAGCCAAGTGGTGTCGCACCCACGTTGATCAGCTGCACATCCTTACCTCAGAGGTGAACCTGGGTACCTGCCTGTGGGTTTCTGAGACCTGGAGCGCTTCACGGTCCTGCAGGGCCCACCTGGCCACAGGCAAGCCCTGGCTCAGAGGGTGTCCAGGGCTGACCAGCAGGCCGTGAGCTGGGGCTGGAGACGGGCAGTGGCGATCCAAGAGGCGGCCGGGAACCTCCGATGGGGGAGGGAGGCCTCACGCCAGGCCACCCTGCTCACTATGCCCATTGACCAGCGGCTATAGGTCGCAGAGCGGGCACAGGGGTGGTGGGCCAGGGCACTGCCCCAGTGGGACGAGGCAGCCTGGAGGGCTCACTTTAAGATGGACAACCTCACCCTGCTGCGGCTCATGGAGCTCCTCACACCCTGGCTGGAGTGCCAGCACACTCCCGTCTCCATGGTCCAGCAGGTGGCCATTGGGGTCTGGGCCCTGGCAATGCCCGACTCCTGCCGGTTCGTCTCCCAGCACTTCGGGGTTGGCCTGAGCACCATTGCCTGTATCCTCCGGGATGTCTGCGAGGCTGTGGAGGGTGTGCTCCTGGACAGAACGATCCAGCTGGTGGACCAGGGGGCCGTGATGGCCGGATTCATGGCTGGAGGCTTCCCCAATTGCATGGGTGCTGTGGACGGCACCCATATTGAGATCCTCCGCCCCTCCGCAGGGGAGACCGCAGAGTATGTCAACAGGCACGGGTATCACTCGCTGCAGCTGCAGGCAGTTGTGGATCACCGGAGGAGGTTCATAGACATCTTCATGGGTAACTCCCACTGCAGTCACAATGCCCGGATCATGACCATCTCCCCCTTGTATGCCCGGATGTTCCGGGGGGACTTTGCAGACATGGGTATGACCTGGATTGAGGGGGTACCCATGCCCCCCTGTATCCTGGGTGACCCGGCCTATCCCCTCATCTGGTGACTGATGAAGGTGTACCAGGTTGCCTGCAACCCTGTGGAGGTGCTGTACAATGCCTGCCTGTGTTCTAGCAGGACCATGGTGGAGCGGGTGTTTAGGGCCCTCAAGCAGTGCTGGAGGAGCCTTGCAGGCCGGCTGGACTAAACTGTGGAGACCTCGGCCCTGGTGATCGGGGGCGGGGCCTGTGTGCTGCACAACGTGTGCGAGACCAAGGGGGCTGCTCTGGAATACCCCGAGCCCATCCGTTCCCCCCCCCGGCCCTGTGCCTCAGTATGTGAACGCTGACAATCCATGGGAGTACCGTTATGTCAGGCGCATCCGAGACGCCCTGGCAACACATATCAGCCGGGAGGCCGAGGCGTGAGGGCGATCACCACCCAGACGACCCTCGTGGTACCCCCGGGGGATCCCATGGCCAGCCCCTACACGGGAGCCGACCCCCCCTCCCCATCCCTGTCGGCCAGAAACGAAAGCAGGAGGCAATACTGTGTTACAAGCATTTATTACACCACCTATATACAGGTGCACGCAAACCTACCCCCTCTACCCGTACCCCCACTTTCCCCCCCTCCCTGCAGGGTGCCCGGGCGGGCCCCCTGTCCCCCCTTAGTGCCGCTCTGCCGCCTGTTCCCCGGCCCTTGGTTCCCCTTACCCGTTTCCAGGGAGCCTCCTCTGGCAGATGTCCCCGGGGCAGCCTGCGGCTGCTGCTACTGCTGTTGTCCCTCCACCTCCTCCATCTGCAGCACAACCCCTGCCTCCCCCTCTTCCACCACTGCCACCTCCCTCCCCCTCTCTCCCACCATTCTCCTCCTCTGCCTCCCTCCTCGCTCCATCCCACCACGTTTATTTGCTGCCGATTGCCCTTTAAATCTCCCTCCGGTGCCTGTGTTGTTGCTGGTTTCCTGGCAGTGACGCTGCGTACTTTGTCCCAGGCTGGGAATCATTTTCTGTGATTCCGGCCAGTGATTGCCATCCAGACGTTACTTTTTGTTGTTTCCTGCCAGGAATCTCTTTGACCATGCTTTCGGAGATTGTCCCGCAGGGAGCCCCGGAAGCGTGGTTGAAATTGACCCCATGTGGGTATTGACCTTGGTGAACATCTGGCGGCCGCCGAACAGACGTTCAGGGTGCTTTGGCCCCGCCGCGGGATTGACCGTGGTTCACTGTGGTTGACTGTGATCTCGTAACGTCTGAAAATACCCAAAGAGTAGGACTAAATGGTCAGTTATCATAATGGAGAGAGGCAAGGGACTGGTGTTTAATGTATTCGTTAATGACCTGGAAAAGGGAGAAAAGAGTGAGGTGATCAAACTTGCAGATGACATAAAGTTATTCAAGGTCGTTAAAACATGAGTAGACTGTGAAGAATTGCAGAATGATCTAGAGAGGCTGGGTAACAGGGTATGTAAATGGCAGATGAAATTTAATGTTGACCCTTGCAAAGTAATGAACATAGGGAAAAACAATGCAAACTATATGTACACAATGCTGGGTTCTAAATTAGAAGTTACCACTCAGGGAGAGGACCTTTGAGTTACTGTGGACCATACGTTGAAATCCTCAGCTCAGTGTGTGGCAGTGATCAAAAAAGCAAGCATAATGTTCAGAATTATTTTAAAGGGAAATAGAGAATAAAACTGAAAATATCATAACGCCTCTATATAAATTGATGGTGTGACTACACCTTGAGTACTATGTGCAGTTCTGGTCACCCCATCTCAAAAAAGATATAGTACAAACAGAAAAGGTATAGAGAAGGGCAACAAAAAAGATAAAGGGTATGGAATAGTTTCCCTATGAAGAGAGGCTAGATAGGTTGGGGCTCTTCAGCTTGGACAAGAGACAACAGAGAGGGAATACAGAAGATTTTAAAATCATGAGTGGTGTGGAACGAGTAAATAGGGAATGGTTATTTATCCTCTCAAATAGTACTAGAACTAGGGGACAACCCTGAAACTAACAATTAGCAGATTTAAAACAAATAAAAGAAAGTTTTGGTTTTTTTACTCAATGCACAATTAGTTTATGGAATTTGTTGCCAGAAGACCTGGCTGGACAAGGCATCTGGGCCAGTATTTCCCCAGATGGTGCCAATGAGATACTCAGTATAGCATCAGCCGAGGCTTGGAGGACAAGGTGGGAGGACGGAGTGGCTGTGGTTTGTAAAGAGGTATCTGATGCCTAACTCATCCAATATGGAGTGTGTCCACCTTGTGCTGAATTTGGCTGGGGATAGATTGGTGATCCTCTTGGTGTACCAACCACCACGCTGCACTAGAGCTGACTGCTCTAGTCAAGCTGATCTTGGAGGTGGTGTTGAGATCACTTATGCTTATTGTTCTGGGTGATTTCAACATACACGTTAATGCCAGCCCTTTAGGAGCAGAGTAGGAGTTCATGGCCACCATGACAACCATGGACCTATCCCAGATAATATCAGGCCCAATGCATGAGGCGGAACACACATTGGATTTGATGTTTTGCACCAGCCTGGACACAGGGGTTCTGATTATCAGGGGTGTTGTTATAACACCATTGTCATGATTGGATCATTACCTCCTGAAGGCCCAGATCCCGTCTTCCTATGCCCTTGTTTGTGTGGTGGACTGGTTAGGTTGGTTCACCCCCGGAGACTGATGGATCCGATTGGTTTCCAGAACTCTCTGGGGAATATACCCACTGACCTTGACAGCTGCTCTGTCAATGACGCTGTCGCCCTGTGGTATGACATTTTGACCATGGCCATCGACACGGTTGCACCCAGGCATCTTCTCCCACTGCTTCATCAGCACAGGTCTCCCTGGTATACGGAGGACTTGCGGCGGTATAGATAATTTTTGAAGGACTATGCCATGGCTTTGATGGTAGCAAAGAAAACTTTCTTCTCCACTATCATAGCATCTGCAAAATCTTGTCCAGCAGAGCTATTCCAGGTGGTGAGGGGCCTGGTCAATCCGGCCTGTGTCCACCAGGAAATGGTGTCATCCATAGCCCGCTGAGACATTTGTATTAACTGCTTTGCAGACAAAATATGCTCGTATTCACCATGACTTGGGCACTGCCATTTCATCTGCAGAGTCAGAGTTTGGGGTTATGGAAGCTCAGTCTTGTCCTGTTTATCTGGATCAGTTTCAATTTGTATTGCCCACCGATACAAGAGGGGGTGCTTGGGGTGATGAGGGCAACTAGTTGTGAACTGGATCCTTGCCCATCCTGGCTGGTGAAAGCCAGCTGGGAGACACTGGGGCCACTGTTGGCTGGGGTTGTCAATGCCTTCCTTCTGAAGGGGAGGGTGTCAGACACCCTTAAAACTGCAGTGGTCCAACCCCTGCATAAGAAACCATCTTTGGATGCTGACACTCCAGCCAGCTATCATCCTGATCGAGGTCATTCGGAGATTTGTGGTGAGGTGTTATCAATATGATGATGACTCTCAGTTCTATCCCTCTTTTTCATCCGACCCAGATTCCGCAGTCTCATAGCTTACCCAATGCCTGGCTGCTGTCGGGGACTGAATGAGGGTGAACCGATTGAGGCTGAATCCTGACAAGACTGAAGTGATGATAGTTCACCGGTCTTGTGATTTGGAAGGGATTAGGACACCTGTCATCGATGGGGTCTGCCACCTCTGGTCACTCAGGATCACAGCCGCAGAGTGCTTTTGGATCCCTCACTGCACCTGGATTGTCAAGTGGCGACGGTGGCCAGGATTGCTTTCCACCAACTTCATATGGTGAGGAGACTGCGGCCTTTTCTTTCTGATTCAGATCTGACCACTGTCATCCATGCTTTCATCACCTCGAGGCTGGATTACTGCAATGAACTCTACGGGGGCTGCCCTTGGTGACTGTTTGAAAGCTGCAGCTTGTGCAGAATGTGGTGGCATGTCTCCTTTTGGGGACAAGTTGCTGTGAGCACATTACGCTGGGAGCTCAGAGGTCTGCACTGGCTGCCTATAGCTTTCTAGGCACAATTCAAGGTGCTGGTTTTGACCTTTAAAAACTTAAACTGTCTGGGTCCCATGTATCTGAAAGACCGCCTGTCCTGCCATGTCTCTTTGAGGCCCCTACAGTCGGCTGGGGCCCCCCTCCTATGCGTTCCATTGGTTACCCTTGGGGAGGGGTGCCCAGGAGGGCGTTCTTGGTAGCAGCCTCCATGTTGTGGAACTCTCTTCCCCAGGAGGTTTGCTTGAGCCTGAGCCTGGCTATCTTCCAGAGGTGGGGGTAAAACTTTTTCATTTAAAAAGCATTTGGCAGGCAGGAATAGGTGGGGTTTGGTTGGGTTTTTGCGTGAGGTTGTGGGGAGAATGGTGGTTTAAGGGGAAAGAATGGGGGGTTTGGTGGGTGAGTTTGGGGTAGGATCGTGAGGGTGGTTGGATGTGGGAAATGGGGAGGTGGTGTTGGGTAGACTTTGTTGGGGGTTGTTGGTAGGTTGGGGTTTTTGGGGGTGGTTTTATATTTTAACTGTTTTTATGGGTTGTTTTCTATATGTTTTTATTCTATATGTTTGTAAGCTGCCCTGAGCCTTCTTTAGGGAAGGGTGGGATAAAATTAAATAATAAATATGAGAACCAGGACCAAGATCTCAACAAGATCCCAGTCTCAGTATGAATTCTCAGTATTTCTCAGATAAAAAAATATGTTAAAAAAATTAATAAAAATCACTGCACATGCAGTAATGGCTGCTGGACCATTCTGCGCATGTTGCAGCCCTTTTCCAAAATGGTGGCAGAAGTGTCAGCGCCATTTTGGAAAAGGGGACCTGGTCTGTGCGTGTGCGGTGGTAATTTTGTGTGTGCGGTGGTAACTTTGCGCATGTGCTGACTGACTGCCCTTTTGCAAAAGGGCAGCAGTGCTGCTGCTGCCATTTTGAGAAAGGGATGTACACGTGCAGAATAATCCAGGGATCATTTGTGCATGTGCAGTAAAAAAAAATAAAAAATTAATTTTTGTCAAGAATTAATCTGATACAGTGCTGGTTCTCGGCTCATTCTCGGTTCCCAATTCAAACTGAGAACCAGCATTTTCAACAAGAAAAAAAAAGAACTTTCAGCCCGAATACAAATATTTGACCCTGTGCAGCCCTGCTATTATGTTTGACTATGCTTTTTCCTCAAGAGCAAGAAGTAGTTACACATAATGAAAATAGTCTAACCCCATTTGGCTGCACTATTTTTTGTTATGGATCAGGTTGTTTCAGTGAGGAATTAACTATAACTGGACAGATGTTTAAGTAAAAACACCTAAAGTGTATAATAAAGGCTTTCCTATATTGAAAATTGGGAATTTTAACTTTTGTTGATCCTCATTTACATATATAATCTGCTAAATTTGTTTTATGTTCTCGTTTCTACATAATTGGAAATGCTTTGGTCCTGATCCTGCGAACACTTAAACACATGCAAACTCCTACTGAAGTCAGCACACCATTGTGTGCATAAACGTTCGTAGAACTAAAACACTATGGGCCTCTCCTGCAGTTCTTTTTATGGGCCAGACTCTCAAACTAGTTGCATAGGCATAATGCTACTGAAGTTGAGATTAACATTTGCCCCTTAGATTTGAACTCTCACTAAAGTTGATGAGTGTTATGAATTTACTTACTTATTTTAGCAAATTCTCTCTTTACATTATTTGCCAATTCTGGGTGTTTTTACATGAGCAAGGCGATGAGAAGGGGGTCCTGTGGTTGCCGAGTGGCTCTGCCGCAGAACACCCGTACAGGTGGAGTAGAGAGCACTTCAAATGGGTGATTCCCAGCATGGCTAATCTGGCCACAGAGGTGGCCACTATATATTTGGCTGGCTCTGCAGGGAGCATTCCGCATTTCCCGGCAATGCTCCCTGTGTGGCCATGAGTGGGTGCTCCGTGGCTCATGGGAGTGTGCATGCTTTCATTTGTCTCCTTGGTTTCTGTCTAGTGAACTGATTTACTTTTTCTTGTGGAAGAGTTTAGCCTTTATGCTGCAATCTGCACTTTTAGTCAAATTGTGAGTTTCAAAATGTATAAATAGCTCCACTTACAACTAAATGTACATCTATTTATAGCACGAGTGACTATAGCGATCATGTATTTCAAGTGATGCAGGAAATATTTATATCCCTCTGCATGCTTTTCTCATGTTTCTGAAATGAATATTCTCTCAGCGGTGTGCATTATGTGACTGTGAAAACATATATAAGGAAACAGGTTCAAAACCATGAGTTAAAGAGCATTTCTAAAGTAATAGCCTTAACTGAGAGGAATTTCTTGCTTTTTGTGATTTGTCTTACGCCAACTATAACTTTTACAGAGATTTATTGCATTTAATATTACTGAGACAGTCAAAGACAGAATTTATTGCTAGGATGATCAACACCTTCAATTCAGATTGCCTCATTTTATGGCATGTTATCAGGTGTCACACTTCAAGTTTTGCTGCTTGTTTCTTTGTTGCTTATCCTACTTACAAGCAGGGCAGCATCACCCATGAAGTTAACCTTTCCTACTAGTTAATTGTGGGGGAAAGATCCCCATCCCTGCATTATTTCCTTTCAAGCTATAACAATTAGTGCATACAGCCATAGGTCCTGGTTTTCTTCTCTCTCTTACGTGTGTAAATCAGGACTAACTCCACGCAAGCCAGTGGGGTAAAATGGATGTCATGGAGAATAGTGAAGACTATGGGTTCAGCCTCCATGCATTGCAGTAAATGGTAAAATTCCCATTGACTTTAACGGTGGAGGACTGTATCCTATATACAAGATAAGGAAGGCTGTCCTTAGGCCTCTGTTGATTCTGTAACCCAGTTCCTAGAAAACTCTTCATAGACTAGAGTCCGAACCTGGAGAACCAGTGGGGGGCAAACTACATCAACGATGGGGGACGCTACACCCACCACTAGCATTGCCTCCGTCTTGTCAGGATTCAGCTTCAGTCGGCTCACCCTCTCCAGTCCCCTACAGCCGCCAGACATCAAGTAAGCACTGAGACTGCGGGGTCTGGGTCAGATGAAAAAGAGAGATAAAGTTGGGTGTCATCAGCATATTGATGATGCTGAACTCAAGCACCTCACAACCTTGCATGAGCATTATGTGAATGCTAACTATCACAGAGTCAAAAGTCAAAGTCTATCCCAATCCATGTAACCCATTGGGCTGGTGTGGTTAAGGCACAGAAATTTGTGTGGCCCCAAGGTGGCCAGCACCACATTCAACCACCTTTGACTTCCCCAACCCAGCAGATCAAGTACCCATTCACTACTGGGTGGACTGGCGGCATTGGCAGACATCCACTGGGAGACCAAGCAGGACTTGAACCCACCGTTTTCAGTTAACAGTCACTGCACCTTCCAAACTTTGCCGAGGACATGCTTATTGTTTAGTTTAGAGAGGTGTTCAGACATGAGGGGATCATAAAGCATCTGGATGTTTATTATATAATACAAAGGATAGTGAAAATTTGAGATTTCAAACATCATTTTACTGGGTTTACTTATCACTTTGGAATGTGCCCAGGCAGCATGATGTGGGTAAGAACCTGGGGAGAAGTACACAAAGGAGCATAAGAAGTGCCATACTGGGTCAGACCAATGGTCCATCGAGCCCAGCATCCTGCCTCCGACAGTGGCCAATCACGGGGGCTTGGGAGAAGCATCCAACAGGTCACCATGCTATCCATTCCCTGTGGGTCATCCCCAGGCTCCTGACAGTACAGGGTTTGGTTCCCCAATCCTATCTGGCTAATAGCTGCTAATGGAACTATCTTCCAGAAACTTGTCCAAACCTCTTTTAAACTCAGCTATATGGCTGGCCTGGACCACCTCCCCTGGCAGTAAATTCCACAACCTAATTGTACGTTGAGAGAAAAAAATACTTTCTTTTGTCTGTTTTTACTCTGCCACCTGTGAGTTTCATGGTGTCCCCCTAGTTTCAGTACTAGTTGAGAGGGTAAATAAGCGTTCCGTTTACAAGTTCCACACCACTCATGATTTTATAGACCTCTATCATATCTCCTCTCAGCCATCTCTTTTCCAAGCTGAAGAACCCCAACCTACACAAGTCGTTCTGCAAGAGCTCCAGTTTTTTTGCACGCTAACTTAAGAGATTCACTAATTTCAGAGATGATGCATAGAAAGCAAATGAATTCATATCATTTGCAGCCTTCCTCAGATATTCTTGATATGGAGATGGGTTTAAAGGAGCCAAAGCTGATCTCTGATACATATTTTCGAAGTCTCAGGGTTAAGGGCAGGGATGGGGAATCTCACACCTGGGAGTCAAATGCACCCATGGATAGTTTTTATTTGGTCCCTTTCCAGTCCCTGGATCCAATTCCTACCGCATGCACTGAGAGCACTTGCACATGTTACCTAGGGGGGAAACTTCCGTGAAGGCTCTATTTTCATGGGAGTTAGCGTATGTAGGAATGTGCTACTCCTATTCTGCTTTTCCTCCCGCAAAAACAAGTGAAAACATCAGTGATTGTAAGAGCTAGTTCAGGAGACCAGGTCATGTATGAGGTGTGCTCGAGGGAGAAAAGCAGAATAGTGCATTTCTACGTGCACTAATTCCTGTGAAAATAGAGCCATAGTTGCCCTCACAGAAGCTGTTCCCTCCTCCTGGGTAACATGTGAAAGCACCCTATGTTCAGGGTATGAGAGCAGAGATGAGAACATACACCCAAGGATCGGGGACAGATTCATGATCTGGCCCCTTTTCTTCCTCAGTGCTCCTCATAAGCACCACACCCCAACTTCTATACAGCTCTTGGAGAGTGTACTAGTTTTTAAAGTGGCCTCTGGAACGAAAAAAGTTATCCACCACCCCTGGGTTAGGAATCTGGTGAATGTCTCAGTTCAGTGGTACTGTATTAGCCTAATAAGTTAAATGGGTGTTGCCACATCATAAAAAGAAGAGGGATCTCTCATGTTTCTGCTTAGGGAAGGATGAAGAGGACAGAGAGTCCCACACTGCTGGGATTTGATCTCTTGTGCCCATTCCGGATTCTTCAGCTCCTCTGGCCCGGCCTGGGAATATGCAGGCCACAGGCACAACTGTGAACAGAAGGGGATGAAAAAAAATATAAAAAACCAGACTTTCGGAGACATGCCTGTCCACAAGTACTAAGAAGGGGCGTCTTTTACCCAGCTCCTTTTAAACAGTGTATCTGCTATTACTCCCCCCCCCCCCAGAGGAGGACGATGATGGCGGGCTCTCTGGAGGCCTAATTGCAGGGGCGCTCTCCGAGGGGCAGCCTGTTTGCTAGTTCTCCCCTCAGCTGCCTGGGGTGATGGACTCTCCCGGGGTGTTTACTGGGGCGGGGGCTGCTCCTGGCCTGCGCCTGGCCCCGGTTGGGCGCTAGGACCCGGCGGGCTCCCGCCGCGCTTTCCCCAGGAGCTCGGCGCTGCTGCCCATGCCCATGTATGTGGGGTCTGGCGCAGCGCAGGGTGACTGCGCTCCACTAGCAGCCGCGGCTTCCTGGGCCAAGCAGGCAGGATGCGCTCGGAGGGAGCCCCGGAGGGCGGTGGCCTGGTGCGGTTCAGCAGCCCGGGCAAGGGCAGGGGGCTCCGGGCTCGGCAGCACTTCGCCTTGGGGGAGCTGCTCTTCTCCTGCCCGGCCTACACCTGCGTGCTCACCGTCAACGAGAGGGGCAACCACTGCGAGTGCTGCTTCGCCAGGTACCGCCCCGGCGGTCGGGGAGGCCGAGCGCCGGGAACGGGGCTCCCCACGGGTCCTAGCACCGGCGCGGCCACGTGTGCGGGCCCCAGCTCCACACTAGCCAGGGGGAAGGGAGCCCCCAGCGCGCATTGGTGGGGAGGCTCTGGGACACACGATGAGCCGGGGAGTTGCCATGCTTAGCGCACAGAGCGGTGGGTCTGGCTGGGCTGTGTGTGGTCCCCAGCAGGCAGAGGCGCACTCACTGGGCTAGCTAGCTAGCTAGAGAGTCTAGCCTTGCCCAGCAGGGACTACTACTTGTTTGTGTAGGGTGGCTGGGCCCCAGACTCTTGATGGCTCGTCTGAGATTTAGGGCCCCAGGCTTTCAAAAGCAGTACCCTGTTTGGGCCTCTGAAGAGCTCCAAGCTTGTTTTTATTATGACAGCGCTTACGTGGTTGTTTTAATCTTAGTTTGAAGGTCGTCTCTCTCCCCTGCCCCTTGTTCATAAATTGATGGCTAGGACTCTATGTAAATAGGTCTGCACACTTAGCCTAACCAGTAGGCTTTTCCTACAACTTTCTGTGGCCTTGAGGCACCTTCTGTCCACAAGCTACTCATCCTTCCTTTTTGAACAGGCTTGCTTCACACAGCTCTTCAGCTTCTGTGACTAAGCTGCTGCTTCAAAAAGGCTTCTTTTTTCAGTTCCAGATTCTCTCAAGTGCCCCAAAGAGAAAAATATTCTGTAGGGAGCAGTCAGCAGAACAAACTACCCCGATTCCCTATATTCCTGCTCTTCCAAAGGGAGGTGTTTACAACCTATGTGGAACAATGTATCTTGCACAAAGATCTATTGAAATGCTGGCTACCCCTGAGTGCCTGGGTATTGGGGTGCTTTCTCCATCATGTATTTCTGTGGCTGGGTCAGTTTTCCTTAAGGACTTGTTTACACAAAATGTCTACCCGTAGGTAAATGTGGAGTAGCTGTTTTTAACTTGCTTTCTAACGTAGTCCTTTCAAACCATGCATGAGTGGGGTGGGGAGAAGAAGTGGCATTCCCTGGAAGTACCCTTTATTCTGAAACAAAGGGTCCTTGATCTATGTGGAGGAAGCATGTGGTTTACTGCTACTGTGGAGCTGTATAACTTCTTTGCAGTAAATTGCCCCAGGTTACTTTGCTACAAGGTAACATCCCTAAGGAACTCTACCATTTCCTGTGAACATGGTTTTTTTTTTTAAAGAGATCATCTTTAACTTAGATTCAGGGGAGTCTGGTAACATCAGCGCTGCACAAAAGTACATTTAGAGCAGTACATAAATGCTGTGCTGTAGGTTGTAATTCCCAACATGTGTAACTCAACTAGTGGTATCACTGGAAGAGGTCTCAGTGCAGGGATTGTTCGTACGGCACTTTAAATCCCTTGAGCTTTCTATGTTACAGCTTATAATGTTAGAAATTATTGCTTTGAAAAACCCTAGCGTGCATAGCGCTTATAACTAAATCTGAAACAGAGAGGGCAAAACATGTCCTGTTGATTCTCAACTATTAATGTTCAAGGGTTACGTTAGATATATATTATCTGGTCATGTTCACACGTGTATTTGACAGTTTGTGTCAAAGGCTAAGTGTAACGGGATAACAGATTTGTTTGAGTGTAGTTATTTACACTGCTGAGAGGGGAATGAGGTTCTCAGTATCAAAATGAGGCCTGCTTGTTTTTGTGCTACAAGAGTGCAGTCCTTTTTTAATTGAAGTTGGTGGCTAAACTTCCAATGATGTCAATGAATGGAGTTAGGATTGGATCCAAAGATATGTCTGTTGCATACAGCTTTTGCAGAGTTAGTGTACCTATATTCTGTTCTGTTCATACAGTCCCCTGTAGAAATTATTCTTACTAGGGCCAGGCACAGTGTGCATGAGATGTACATTCACTTATGGAAATATAAGCACTACGTGAGCAATACCCATTCTCCTTTAATCTAAAATGCACTTGGCTGCCTTTCTTCCTTGATAGGCATAAAAGGCAGCTTGGATCTATCCTATGTATTCCAATGGCTATAGGGAAATCTCAGTATGAGCTACTAGAACAGAAAAGCTGTTTTGTAAAAATTGGTTGGCAGATTCTCCTGCAACTGTGACCATGTGGCTGAATGTTTGTTTGTTTGTGTTTTTTTTTATTTTAAAAATGTCTATTCCACCCCTCCTGCTGCAGGCAGCGCGGGGCGGCTAACAATGTAAATATACTACAAAACAATATAAACCATTAATTAAAACAATTCATAACAAAAGGGAGAAGTTAAAAAAATATAAACAAAAACCCACCCACCCTAACCCTCTACCCCCTTCCCATCACCCATCTCCCTCACCAAAGGCCTGACAGAACAACCAGGTCTTACATGATCGTTGAAAAGAAGGGAGGTCCGGGGCCAACCGCGCCTCTGCTGGGAGGGAGTTACACAGCCTAGGTGCGGCCACCGAGAATGCTCTATCCATAGTTATCCCCCAGGAAACCCGTGGGACTTCAACAAAGGCTCCCCTGGTTGACCACAGGGGCCAATCTAGGCATGGGGAGTGAGGTGGATCAGTAGGTAGGTGGGGCCCAGGCTGTTCAGGGCTTTATAGGTAAGCACCAACACCCTGAATCGGGCCTGGAAGACTATAGGCAGCCAGTGCAGCGAACGGAGCACAGGTGTGCTCAGGGCAGCCCGTCCTCATAAGAAGACAGTCCGCCGCATTCTGCACCAGATGTAGCTTCCAAACCATCACCGTGGTGCGTTGCAATAGTCTAGTAGTGCGTTGCAATAGTCTAGTCTCGAAGTAAAGAAAACATGGATGATGGAGGCCAGGTCGGAGTCTGAGACGCCAAAGCCGCCGCACTAAATGTAATTGGTGGAATGTGTTCCTTACTACCGCCCCCACCTGGACATCCAGGCAGAGTTGGAAGTTGA
This sequence comes from Sphenodon punctatus, assembly GCA_003113815.1. Taxonomy (NCBI): domain Eukaryota; kingdom Metazoa; phylum Chordata; class Lepidosauria; order Sphenodontia; family Sphenodontidae; genus Sphenodon; species Sphenodon punctatus. The sequence goes on from QEPC01006203.1 coordinate 1,294,292, forward strand.
GGAGCACCCCCAGACTCTGAACCTGAGGGACCAGCAGAGGGCAAACCCCATCAATGACAGGGGATGCCACTCCCACTGCCTTACCCACCAGCATCACCTCCGTCTTGTCGGGATTCCACCTTGGTCGGCTCGCCCTCATCCAGTCTCCCACAGCTGCCAAACACCACGTAAGTACTGAGACTGTGGGGTCTGGGTCGGATAAAAAAGAGAGGTAGAGTTGGGTGTCATCAGCATATTGATGACACCGAACATCAAACCTCACAACCTCACCCAACGGTTGCATATACACGTTGAACAGGAGAGGGGACAGAATGGAACCCTGCAGGACTCTGCACATGAGATCCTGGGGAGATGACAAACAGTCCCTGAGCACCACTCGCTGAGTTCTTCCGGCCAGAAAGGAGCAGAACCATTCAAGAACAGTCCCACCCACCCCAACCTGGTCCTGCAGGTTCTGTTCACTTCTAAAATATAAAGTAACTAGCTCAGCAACATCTGTCACAAGCTTCTATCATCTCACTGCATGATTTCATGTATTGTGACGCTTAGAAATGGTCTTCTTTAATTAACATTGTCAATACAACATTTTATCTTTTGAAATGTCTACTGCTGGCATAGTAAATAAATGCTGGTTTGGATGGGCTTGTAGAGAGATGAACTGCTTTATGGTTTCTTCATTCTCTCGGGGAATCCTCCTGGCAGTCTGGACAGTAGGGTACATCCCGCCAGGAACCAGTAGGAGGCAGACAATCAACTTTGAGGAGCCTACTAGGAGGGATCTATCTTCAGCTCCTCAGTTGTTTGTCTGCCTCGGTGCAGATAGGAAGCAGGCAAGCTGTCTGGAAGATTTCAGCACAGGTTTCTTTTTTTTTTCTACGTTGTGCTCTTTCAGCAGAGGGAACAGGCCCGGTGCCAGGGGGAGAGGAATTCTCCTCCCTGTTCACCTACCCGGCTCTCAAGGGTACCCAGGGCCTCTGCCGGGTACTCCCCCCCCCCCCCCCAATGGGGGTACCTGTTGTTCAGGCGCAGCAGCCTCCCCCCTCTGGACCTGTCTGCAGCCCCCCCCCCTCCGCTCCAACCTTCCCTTGCAGCGTAAGGGGATGGGGAGTGGGGTCAGAAAAAGCGCAGGTTTTTTTTTCCCCGGAGCGGATCGAGAGCGGCGGCTTTCCCCCTTCGGGATCCGCTTGCTTCTCCGCCCGTCCGCCCAGTTCCACCTGGGGAGCCCAGGAAGGGGAGAATATCCGGGACTTTATTTATTTCTAGATTTCTAGATTTCTATACCTAAGGGTCTAGCCCCTCTAGAGCTGGTACTCCCGCCCGAGCGCGTGGCTGAGTGCTCCGCCCACTTCCCCGGGCGGCGCAAGATGACTTCCAGCGAGGGATGGGGAGCGTGTCGGCGGGCTTTTTTCCTCAGCCAGCCTCTCCCGGAGCGCACCTCACTAGCTGTACCAGATTGCGCTGAGCCCGCAGGCTTCTTGGATCGGAGCCCGAAGGTGTAGCTGAGGAATGGCCCACGCAGCCCGTGGCAGCAGGGCCTTCACAGACCTCTTCGGGTCTCGCAGGGACAGCACTCCCTCCCCTGCTCAGTGCTACAGAGCCCGAAGGGCGCGCTGCAACCACCCCTCCCCCCCGGGTCAGCTTCGCGGCGGCGGGAAAGAGGGAAATGCCAGTCAAAAAGAAGGTCACAGCTCCCGACTCGGGGGCCTCATCTGATCAGCCCCTCGCAGTGAGTGTACCCCAAACCCCTCCCGCAGGGCAGGACCTACACATGGAGGTGCTCAGAGAAATTCTCTCTGAGCTCAAAAGAAAGAGGTCCCCCCCCCCCAAGAGCTAGGACCCCCAGGCCTTACAAGGGCGGTTCCAGAGGGGCTGGGAAAGGCAAACAGCCCCTGGCCAAGAAGCCCCGCAGATCCTCCAACCTCATTGACACCCCGACCTCATCAGATGAGAAGCAGGAGGACATCATCTCCATCCAGCGCTCAGAGGAGGATGGCAGCTCAAGGCGGGGGAATAGAGCCAGGCAGGGAGAAGCCTCTACCCCTACAGAGATCATCGAGGAGGAGGGGGAGGCCTCAGAGGGGGAAATTATCAACGAGGAGGAGACGCCCGAGAAGGGGGAGACGGGAGAGGCAGACCTGGAACCCTCTCTAGACCCTGATAGACAATTCCCCAACAAGTATTGAGATCTGATCTACGACCAAATCACCAGAGCCCTCCATTTAAAACAAAAAAAGGAGAAGGAAGCTTCATCCTCCGAGGAAGAGGAGGAGGAGGAGGAAAGGGGTTACCTTCCAAGAGCAAGGGACTGAGACAAGGGTCTTCTGTTGGATAAGGCTTACGAAAAAATTATCCGGAAGGAGTGGCAAAACCCCAACAGGCCCTCCAAGGTGACCAGGTCTCAGTTGTCCCTTTATTCCTTCAACAGGAAAAAGAATGCCTTCTAGTCAACCCCAAGGGTGGATGCAGCAGCGGCATTGTTAGTTAGAAACTCCGTCTTTCCTACAGAAGGGGACTGCTTCCCCAGGGACCCGACGGACAAGGCAATAGATTGTAACCTCTGGAGAAACTTCAAAGAGATCTCAGCAGTTATGAAAATGGCCACAGTGTCCTCTTACTTCTCCACAGCCTTAATGGTCTGGATCAAGAGAGTGTTAGACCTGGGTGTATCAGACAAAATGACCAGAGTACTCTCCACAAGGATTCAGCTAGCATATTCCTTCATGGCCGATGCGTCCACCGACATTCTACGCTGGGCCTCAAAGGCGGCTGCCTCCAACGTGGCTGCCAGGCGTCGCCTATGGCTGAGATCGTGGAGAGGAGACAACATCGCGAAGAACGCACTGGTTGGAGGTCCGTTCCAGGGGCGTAAGCTGTTTGGCTTGTGCCTTGATAAGGTTCTGACGGACGTGGTGGACAAAACAAAGAAACAGACCTTACAGAGTGTGGGGGTCCTCAAGCGGAATTTTCGGCCCCACACTGCACCCTATAACCAAGCAGGGAGCACCTGGTGGCCCTTTTTTCCCTATAGGGGGAGTCAGCAGCGCTACAAGCCAAGATGGCAGAAGCAAAGGGGCACCGACAATAGGAACAAGCAACGACAGGGATCAGGACGACCTAAACAGGATGTCTGACTACATACAGCCCTGTCCTCTCGACCAGCTCAATCTAGGGGGCAGATTACAGCAGTTTGCGGCAAAGTGGACAGCAGCACCACAGATATATGTGTCCTCCAAATGATCCGACAGGGGTACGTAATAGAACTCAAACACTCCCCCCCCCCCCCCCCCCCCCCCCCCCCCCGATCCGTACTTCTGCTCATCAGCCATTCCCAAAGATCTTGTCAAACAACAGGCCATGCAGGTGGAAATCGTCAGGCTCCATACCATCGGGGCAATAGAAGAGGTCCCCCTTCATGCTGAGGACAGGGGTTGTATTCCACCATTTTCCTGGTCCCAAAGAAACTAGATGAATGGAGGGCAATCCTGGATCTAATGAGGCTGAATCGAGTATTCAAGATTCAGAGATTCAGGATGGAAACCCTGCAGTCGATCTGAACAGCGATTGTACAGGAAGAATGGCTGACAGGCCTCCTTTAGGTCGAGGGCTATCTCCATGTCCCGATTTATCAGGCCCACCGCCAGTGGCTCCGATTCTGCTATGTGCGGCAGCACTGGCAGTACAGGGCGCTACCATTCAGCCTGGTGACCTCACCGAGAACCTTCATGAAGCTGCTGGTTGCTCTGGTAGCGAATCTGAGGACAGAGGGAATAAAGATCCATCCCTATTTGGACGACATCCTGGTCAGGTCTCCATCCTACAATCAGGCACGCAGAGACATTCACTGTGTCATAGAGTGTCTGCAAGACCACGGGTTCGTTGTCAATCACAAGAAGAGTAATCTCACTCCCTCAAAAATCCTGGAGCACCTAGGAGTAGTCCTGGATACCAAACAGAGCAGGCTATTCCTCTCCGAACAACGATGTCTGAAGCTGCTAAACCTCATCCAACAGATATCGGAGAAACCCAGATCCAAGCTAAAGACTCTAGCAAGCCTACTAGGGGTCATGACTTCCTGCCTAGGAATCGTTCAGTGGGCCAGGCTCCACTCCAGACCCCTACAATGGTTCTTTCGACCATGGCAGGATGCTCTGACACAAGGACTGAACCTGTCAATCCCGGTGACTCCAGCCCTCAAGAAGTCCCTGGTATGGTGGACTCACCAGGACAGATTCTCCCCCGGAATGCTCCTCTCCGATCCGGAGAGAACAACACTGACCACAGACGCAAGTCTACAAGGTTGGGGTGCACACACACAGGGCCACTCAGCTCAGGGCAAGTGGCGACCTTGGGAGAAGACTCATCATATCAACTGGTTGGAGTTGAGGGCGATCTACCTGGCCTGAGGCAGCTGTTACTGTTGTTGAGAGGGAAGGACGTGTTAATCTACACCAACAACACGGTAGCGAAGGCCTATGGTCCGAGACGCTTCACCAGTTAGCTATCATACTCATCAGATGGGTGGAGAGCAACCTGAGGTCTATCAGGGTGCTTCACATCAAGGGAGAATCCAACACTCAGGCCGACTGGCTCAGCTGGGTACAGATCGACCAAGGAGAGTGGTCCTTACACCGCGCGACCTTCCAGGCCATAACCAGACAGTTTGGGTCTCTGTCTGTCGACCTGTTCGCCTCCTCGGAGAACGCGAAGACGGAGAGATTCATCTCACGACACCTGGACAGCAGAGCAATAGGCTTCGAAGCGCTGAACTGCTCATGGCCACAGGGACTCCTGTTCGCGTTTCTGCAAGTGCCTCTCATTCAGCGAACAATCTCGAAGGTCAGAAAGGAACGGGTGAACGTCATCCTGGTGGCTCCTTACTGGCCCCAGAGGCCATGGTTTGCAGATCTACAAGATCTCAGTCCAGACCCTCCACTCAGGCTTCCATCGAGACCGGATCTACTAACCCAGGGGCCGATCGTACACGAGAACCCAGGAACGCTCAAGTTAACAGTTTGGAACTTGAAAGGAGGGCCTTGGGGAGACTAGGATACTCCCCAAAGGTCTTGGACACCTTGTTACAGTCCAGGAAACCTGCAACGAGGCGCATCTATCAAAGTACTTGGGCGACCTTTGTGAGATGGTGCGAGACCAGGTCGCAAGATCCAGAGAGAGCCTCCATCAGAGTAGTCCTAGAGTTCATGCAGGGGGGTCTGGATAGGGGGCTAAAGCCTAATACTTTTCAAAGGCAGTTAGCAGTCATTAATAGCTTCCTGTCCACTCTGAGAGGTCGAAGGATCTCGGGGCACCCTCACGTGAAGCGTTTCCTCAGGGCCGCTAGACTCCTGTCCCCTCCAGTAATACACAGATTCCCTTCCTGTAACCTGAACCTTCTCCTTAGAGCTCTCACTAAGGTTCCATTCGAGCCGCTCCGGGAGGTGTCCATGTACTACCTATCCCTCAAATTAGCTTTTTTGGTGGGGATTACTTCGGCTAGGAGAGTGTCAGAACTGGGAGCCCTCTCCATAGAGCCTACTCTCTGTTCCTGTAAGGAATCGTCAGTGACTCTTAGACTGGATCCAGCTTTCAGCCCCAAGATGGATTCCAGGTTTCATAGGGAACAAGAGATCTTCTTGCCCTCCTTTTGTCCGAACCCTTCTCACCCTCTGGAATGTCAGTGGCATACTCTAGACGTGAGAAGGGCTCTAAAAGTCTACCTGTATAGAACTAGGGTCTTCAGACGTTCTTCGGCCTTGTTTGTAACGTATAGCCCCCAGAGGAAGGGCTTAAAGGCTTCCAAGTCTTTGATAGCAAAATGGATGACCCTGTGTATCTCCGAAGCCTACAAGGCAGAAGGAAAATTGCCCCCAGTGGGACTTTTTGCACATTTCCTGAGGGGCGCTGCTACGTCCCAGGCTTTCAGGAACGCTGCCTCTTATGCAGCAATATGTAGAGCTGCAGCTTGGTCTTCAATTCATTCGTTTACCAAACATTATAAAATCCCCTTGCAGGATTCAGCTGATGCAGCCTTTGGGAGACAGGTACTGCAGGCGGTTCTCTAAGACGTAGGCAGGTACGTCTGGGGACCACAATCACCTACCATGACCTCCCACCATTAAATTAGTTTTTTCCCTCCCTTGGCTGGGGTTCAGCGTACTGCTTTGGTACGTCCCTACTGTCCAGACTGGACGGCCAGGAGGATCCCCCAGGAGAAAGGAAAATTGGGTACTTACCACTGAATTTTCCTTCTGTGGGGGATCCTCCTGGCCAGCCAGTCCCCACCCGGAGTGAAGTCAACTCTGGTGATGCAAGGGCGGGGAGCTCTTGTTCCCAGCCGTATCAGTATATTTACGGCTTTACTTCTCCTACGTTAGTTTAGGTGGAACAGGGTTGGTTAGCCCTTCTAGTCAGTTACCATTCTTAAATAGAAAAGGTTTTAGCGGTTATTTGGGGAATTAAGTTACAAGTACAGCTATTCAGACTGGGGAGCTGAGGATAGATCCCTCCTAGTAGGCTCCTCAAAGTTGATTGTCTGCCTCCTACTGATTCCCGGCAGGATCTACCCTACTGTCCAGACTGGCTGGCCAGGAGAATCCCCCGCAGAAGGAAAATTCAGTGGTAAGTACCCAATTTTCCTATTTCTTGCTCTGTCTTTTCTTTTGGTCACTTCTCCTTATTACTTCCTCCTCTCAGTTGTGGCTTTCTTTTTAAAAAATAGACAGTTGGCAGTCCTTTCTCTGTCTTTGCACAGTACATGGGGCCCAATCCAACAATCCCTGATGTCAACAGAAAGATTTCCACTGGTTTGAGTGGGCATTAAATCACACTACAAGTGGTCATCTCCTTCAAGCCACTTTAAAAACAAACAAACCTTTTTAGTTCTTTTTAATCAATGTGCTCTCCTGGGACACCTGCCACTATGTCAGGTGTCTAATCACTTTGTGTTCTATCTGTCTAAAGTATCCCTTCAGGTCCAAGCTGCTAGAATTAAAACACATCTATAAAATGTTAAGTAATGGTGAAGTGTAAATATAAATATCACCATGATGTAGAGTTTTGCAATATTGCCTGCTCTCTGTGAGGGCAAAACTTCTGTGAGGGCAATCGCAGCTGTATTCTCATGTGAATTAGCACATGTAGGAATGCACTATTCTGCTTTTATACCACGAGAACACCTGTGATTTTAAAAGCTACATTGGGGGACCTGGTCATGTGCAAGTTCTCATAGAATAAAAGCAGAACAACACATTCCTATGTGTGCTAATTCCTGTGAGACTACAGCCTCAGTTGCTCTCACAAAAGTCCACCCCCCCAGTAACCTGTGAAAGCAGCCATTATCTCATAGTTAAGTTTGCTCTTCTACTAACAATGAGCATACGGGCTAGTTCCTTTATAATAGACTCTCCAAGCACAATGGTTTATTGGCATTATCCTTCGTTCCTCTTTCTTGATTCAAGAACTACAATGGCTATGGAATTAAAGCTTTTGGAAAATGCAGTCCGTGCATGGCTACACTACTCAACAGTTTGAAGGCTTATTCACACAACTCTCTTGTAGAAGGTGCATTTGCACCACTACCCACTCTGGGTGTTTTTAAACGAGATGCTGCCACGTATGGCCACCCCGGAACCACTGCTCTTCTGACGGTGGTGCAGCATGCAGGGGATGCACCTTCCTGTGAGCCACTCAGCACCCACTCGTGCACTCGCAAGAAATCTGGAGTGTGCCGTGAGGGGTAAGCAAAAAAAAAAGTGCAATGCAACGGGCACTCATGCATCCCCTGCCCATATGAGCTGGGATGGCCACCCCTGCCAGGGCCCCACTTATAGGCGCTGTTGGTGAGGATATGGCCATTGCAAGTCACAGGAACTGGCTGCAAGCGGGTGGGCTGTGGCTCAGGTCTCAAGTTCAGTCCCTGGCATCTGATTCAGGATCTCTGGTAGCATGTCTGGGTGAGGCCTCTGCTGGGGATCCTGCAGGGTTTCAGGTAGCATGTCTGGGTGAGGCCTCTGCTGGGGATCCTGCAGGGTTTCAGGTAACACGCCTGGGTGAGGCCTCTGCCGGAGAGCTGTATTTGAAACCCTGCTGCCGTGTCAGGTTGTGACAGTACTGTGCTAGGATGGACCATTAGACTGACTCTGTTAGGCATCTCCTTATAAGTGCTGGGGAGCCAGGTTCCCCAGTGCTCATGCCCAGGACATGTTATTTCAAAGGCCAGCCAGGGGCACTTCCCCCTCACCATAATCTGTGGCAGGGAGAGTGCGAGGGGGCTGTTGTAGCCACACTAGGAGCTGCCTGTTAGAATCCCTCCCCACGCACTCCACCTGAGTGTTTCAGTGGCCATGGACCCTTCCCCTTAGCCTTGTTCGTTTAAAAATACTATCAAGAAGCAGTGGTGTTGTGTGACTAGATTATCTTGGAGTAGGCTTCAGTCCCTGATGCATCATTTCCTGTTTGCCACTTTTTACCTCCCAATGAGGTATAGCCAGGGTGTCCTGAAGCAGGCACTTCTTTTCTGTTCCATGCTCCTTCCTAAACATCCCTCCCCAAAGGCCTGGGCGAACAGCCAGGTTTTACAAATTCACCGGAATGTTAAAAGGTTTGGGGCCAGGCGAGCTTCCTTCGGGAGGGAATTCCAAAGGTGCAGCATGGCCACTGAGAATGCCCTCTCATTGTGGCCCTCTGCTTAACACAGGGGACCTCCAAGAAGGCACCCCCGGCGGACCGAAGGAGCCACTCTGGGGTGCGGAGGGCAAGGCGGTCCCTGAGGTACGAGGGCCCCAGATCGTGAAGGGCCTTAAAGGTCAATACCAATACCTTGAACCTGGCTTGGCACGCTATTGGCAACCAGTGCAGCGCACAGGTGTTATGTGCTCCCGACGGCCCATGCCCGAAAGGAGCCGGGCTGCCGCATTCTGCACTAGCTGCAGCTTCCGCACCAGGAACAAGGGCAGCCCCACGTAGAGCGCGTTGCAGTCGTCCAGCCTCGAGGTGACAAAGGCATGGATGAGGGAGGCCAGGTCTGGGCCAGAGATGTACGGACGCAGCCTCTGCACCAGATACAACTGGCGGAAAGCGGCCTTCGCCACTACCTCCACCTGTCGCTCCAGGCGGAGATCTGCATCCAATATCACCCCCAGACTCCAAACCTGCTGAGCTATAGGAGGGCGAACCTCCCCAATCAGGGGGGCCGACACTTCCCTCGCTCTCCCCACCAACATCACCTCCGTCTTATTGGGGTTGAGCTTCAGTCTGCTCTGCCACATCCATTCCGCCACGGCCTCCAGACACTGGGATAGCAATGAGACAGCAGGGTCTGGGTCTGTTGAAAAAGAGAGGTACAGCTGAGACTAAAGGAATTGGTCTGGCTGCCTATAAAGCACCGGGCCAGGTTCAAGGTGCTGGTTCTGACCTTTAAAGCCCTTCATGGCCTGNTCCGGGGGGGGGGGGCGGTTTGGAGGTTCCCCGGGCGAGATGGGTGGCCACTGATGTGAGATCTTTTTTGGTGACTGCCCCTGTGCTGTGGAACTCGCTCCCGGAGGAGGCTCAGTTGGCCCCCACCCTCCTGTCATTTTGATGTTTGTGTAAGACCTGGCTATTCCACCAGGCTTTTGGCGAGGGGGGTGGAGAGTAGGGTGGGTGGTTTGGGGGTGGGGGGGCTGTTTTTTATGTATATGGGTTTTTTAATTGTGAATTGTTTTAATGTTTTGAGTTGTTTGCCTCCCCGAGCTGCCCTGTGGGCTGGAGGGGCGGGATAGAAATCTTTTATAAATAAATAAAATTGCCTACTGATTTGAGTTTTCTTAGACCAATATCTTCCCATAACTGATATGTTACCAGAGATAGATGTGGTCAATCTATGCTCATAGCAGAGAAAGTCTGCAATACTATAGCAAACCCTCTTTCATGAAAAAGACAGAATGAGGTTAGGCAACTGTTACATCTTTCCCAAACATCCTAGACCTACTGACAAGCTGTTTGTTGTGGATTAAGCAGAATCTTCCAGCTAACTTGACACACCCACACAGACCACTATTCACTTTGCAAAGCCAGTTAAATTATTTTGATGCCTGTGGGATCTTATTGCCCTGATGAGCAACATGTAACATCTTCCAGAAGGGACCCCAGGTTCTCTGCTTTGACCCCTGTGCAAACTATTAAAATATTTAAATTTAACACAGACCTGTGTCTGTAGAGAGTTGAAGATTACTGCAAATATATTTTTTTTCAGCATGTTTGATGAAGATTATTAGGAAATCCCTAAACCAGCACTCAGGTGTAGCATGATGTTATTGCAGACACACTGTATTGTGGGGCTGATCTGCAATGCAGTGCACTTTGCAGCAGAGTAAGACTATGGCATTCTCTATGGTATTCAGTGTGGCTGGGGTGTATTCATAAACCCCAAAGAGGGAGGGGATTTTAAGGAAAATCTTATAGTAATTTTTCACAGTCAACTAAATTTAGACACTTGGTAACAGAATACACAGTATTTTAAATACTTTTGGTCAGTCTGTAGATTTCAGTGGGCTGTACTTGTTTACTCAGTAAAATGTTTTCAGGCACACAGGGATATTGCACAGATGTAGAATGGAAGCAAGAGAGCTTAAAAAGGGGGGAGGGAATAAAAAAGGCAACATCAGTGATCAGATAAATTAAGCAGACCATATTTAGAGAACAAGAACAATCTCTACAGAATATAACAAAGTTCTAACTTTAGCAACATAAAATTAAGAAACAGAATTCTTCTAAAATGATGGTTTAATTAGAGCAGGGTGCTTTTAACTTATAACAGCTCTTAGAAAAGCTTGTATCATTTGAAACTGGATGGAAAATAAAGAAGTTTCTTGTGACTGACGCCTAGGTTCAAATTATTTAACCAGGATGTTCTTGTGAGCTATTCCATTTGATTAGAAAAACACACTTCTCCTTGCGACAACACTAATTAAGCCCATTGCTATTAGAAAGGGCAGATGCAGAAGGTAATGTGTGTATAACAGTACTGTAGGGTATATGTTTCTATTAGATTCACTGCCATAGTGCAGTTGTTATAACTTCTGTTTTATTTTTAAGGAAAGAAGGATTGTCCAAGTGTGGAAGATGTAAGCAGGCGTTCTACTGCAATGTGGAATGTCAGGTAGGTGTTACAACAGCTTCGGAGGAGAACCAGATACACAGTAACTCAATAAGCTTCATTTATCACTAGCATAGCACTAAGGAAATTGGTTAGAGCATGGTTGTCTTGATGGTATGAGACAGACAAGTGACAAAGTAATTACAATAATACTCTTATAGGATCGACTTCTGTTGGTGAGTCTGTGCAAGCTTTACAGAGCTCCTCTTCTGTAGAGAGCTCTGGCCTCATTCCTGCCTTTTGCAGAGCACCTTGAAGCTCGAAGGCACTCACCAGCAGAAGTTGATTCGATGAGGAGTATTATTTTAACTACTTTGTCTCTTTTCTATCTTTAAAGCTAGGAAGGGGAGATTGAAATTGACCAGTCTCCCACATATTCTGAAAGAAGAGCTGTGTGTGTCCTAGATTTGGAAGTGGTCATAACTAGCCATTTCAGATCAGTTGTACTGGGACATAATACTGCTGAGCCATCTGAGTAGGGCTGCCTCTCAGTCCACTAATTACTTCAGTAGCTTCTGCCTACTTTAAGCGTACACTGATGGCTTAACATTAGTCCATGAAGCTGGTGAGGAAGTGTGTGCCCAGCTGAGCAATCAGAAATAAAGGTCTGATTTAACTTTTTTTAAAATCTGTCTTCAAATGTATTATGGCTGCTAATAATAATAGTGTTCTGTTTAGAACCAGCTGTGCTTTCACTGATTTGTCACATGCTTTCATTAAAGGGGCAGAGTTGACCAGAGTGGGCATTCTCTGATTGCATTCCATTGCTGTGAAGGTTTTAATGGGCTCTAAAGTAGAGCAACTTGAAAAATGAGTTCATCTGAAACACTTCAGTGCAATTATAATTCCATTTTGTTTTGGAAAATGAGATTACTTCTATTTTAATCTAAAGAACCTAGCCAAGGCTAGGACTTGTACTACCCAAGCCTCTCCACTGTCCATATGTTCTATAGGAACAGGGCTGCTTATGTATGTGAGAGAAACTGATGCTTAATGCTAGCTAAGTAATGTGATATTCCCACCATAGAGAAGTATACAGGGCAAGTGTTGTGGCATGGAATGTAGTACTTTAAATACTAAGGTGGCCAGATTCACATCCTGACCTGATGGTTAGCTAACAGCATAGATTTTATGATGCAGGTCGTCATGCTTTAAAAATTAGCAAATCCTTTTCATCCAAGGCTCTTGGTAATGAAATGTGCTGTAAAACCTGCATGAAAAATGCTTCACATTCCTTCTGAAGTGTTGTGATCATGCCATTGTGTACGTAGAAATGTCATTTGGGATAATGGTGGTTGTTTAAGAAAGAGCTTTTGTTTTTAAAATTCTAGCTCACTCTTCTGAATGCTCACTCCTATGCATTTCCTCCTCACCCTTGCCATGTTTCTCTTTCTTGTCTGACCTATCCACATAAACAGCATATTCAGAATAAAGTACAATCCCTCTGCCTTGATTAGGTCATCTTTAAAAGAGTGATACTAGATTTTCCATAAATCTGGATCACAACTAGAAGTATTCCACTCCAGTCCCTTCCTTTCCTTCTCGGAGATGTTTGTACTCCAAACAGAGTGAGGCTGATATTGTTGTCGATAGCACATCTGCTCTACATGCATCCATCAAGCGCATTATAGATCACCCTTATTTTTTGGGGTGTGTGAATATTATTTACATAGCACTTTGAGCCTTACAGTCCTTATCTACTTCACCCTTGTGACAACCCTGTTAGATAGGTCATAATTATTCCCATTTTGCAGATGGCAAAGAGATAGTACCACCTGTGGGTACCATCTGTTAGTCTTGTTCGTACGGTGAAGGCTTGCAGGGAGACGTTCTCAGTTGCTGTCCCAGTGCTATGGAACTCCCTTCCCCCAGATGTCCATCTGAGCCTGGACATCTTCCAGAGTTGATGTAAGACCTTTGTATTTGTTAGGGCATTTGGCAGGCGGGGATAGGAAATGGGGGGGAGGAATGTTGATGGGTGTTTGGGGTAGGAGTGAAAGGGGGTTGTTGGGGGAGGGGTTTGTGCGGTTGTGGTGGGGTTGAGGAGGGGTGAGGGGAAAGGTTGGGACTTGAGGTCTTTTATGCTGTTTTATGTGTATTATAGTTGTTTGTTTTGTATGCCACCCTGAGCCATTTGGGAAGAGTGGGGTAAAAATTGGAATAAATAAAATAAATAAAAATAGTGATTTGCCCAAAGCCATTGAGCAAGTCCCAAGATGGGGTTTGAATACTGGTCTCCCAGGCTATGTTGACTCTGACTATCCATGTTTTGTTTTCCATAATGTTTCTAAGGCTGGGACACCTTGTTGTAATGAAATATTCTTTTTTTAAAAAAAGGAAAAAAAACCTCTTAGCGCTATCACCTGGGATTTCTGAACATTCTAAAAACGGCAGGAGACAATATTAGCAGAAATGCTGCCTGGCCAATAAGCTTAAGGATTTATAAAAACCCTTCTTGTGTGCATTGGTGTGTAACCATGCTTTGTTCCATGTTGCCTCAGAGTCTTGACTTGGTGTGTTGAACACCAGATTTAGCCCTTTTTTCATCACTGTATATGAAGTGCTTAGAGCTTTATGCCACCTACAGAGCAAGAAGCCATCTTAAGCATTTTGGGCCCTTCCAAATAACTCAGATGAAACTTGAGAACATTATTGGGATGGAATTCTTTTGAGGTTCTTTCAAAGTTACCTTCAAGCATAACATTCTTTAGAAACCAGTCTCTGCTGACTGTACATGCTGCAAAGGCAATCTGCATTGCATCTTCATCTCTTGTCTCATTCAAAGGCACTTTTCAGCTGTTCAGCAATTCTCTGTCAAAGCTGAGAAGGACATAGGTGCCTTGATATTGAACTTGTAACACTGCGGTGTACAGCAGATGTTTCCCTTTAAGCTTCGATGGAAGTGGGACTGCATGCTTTGGTTTTCTTGACAAACTGATTAAAAAGTCTGGGGCTGTACTGAAGAGATGTGTTTGGCCTTGTTCTTCTGAGATTTTGAGTGTTTTAACTTTAAGAATCCAAAATCCCATTCCAGTTTAATTAAAATTTGCATTTGCCAACAAGATTCTAGCATCAATACAATGCTAGCTAATGACTCATTATTACGTATAAGAAACATACTTCAGTATAACTCAATGTGACAATTGCTGTATACTTTGTGGCATATACAGTCAATTTAACTGCAATTCACACTTCCTTTCTCAAAACAGCTGCAGCACCTATGTTGATTTTGTAAAATTAATTATTTTAAATTTAACTAAACAAAAAGTTACAGTGGCTATTTGGATTCAATAACTACAAATTTCTCTCTCTGGTTAAATACATTTTATTCTAAGATTGGCTGCATTGATGTGAAACCCCCCCCCCCCATTGTCTTTAAGGGTTAAGTCAGTGCAGTCACATGAATGTACTTGGAGTTTACTAGGCCATGTTGTTTAATGGTATCCCGTTCTGATAAAGTACTAGGAATGTTACTGAATCCAGCCTCACGATATCCTTATAGCTAAGATCCTTTCCCTGTTTTACCAATGGAGAAATGGACAGATCTGTATACTACTTCATATCTGTACACTTCTTCATGCTTCCAAGTTTGCACAAGCAGTTTGTGGCAGGTTTGAATAAGAACATATCTTCTGTCTCCTGGTCGTAAGCTGGATGCAGTGTCCCAGAATCTGTGTGGCAATGTGATTGCTTTGCAATGAACTGTCACTGAAGGCATTCTTAAAGCCAGCCCAGATAACTATGGGAAGATTAGCTTGACGCAAATGGGGAGCATCTAGTGTAGAAGAGATTCCTATTTTACTAGAAATGGTGGTGCAGCCAGGGATCCCTTTTGCCTTGCTGGTCTCTGGATGCTGCATCAGCCACCATATTTTCAGATTGCTTTTATTTATTTATTTAGTGATGTGGGGGAGCTTTGACTGGTACAGGATGGGTTCTCAAAATGAAGCTTTCAGCCACCTTACATTTCTATCCCCTTCCTGGGTTGTACCGTGTGCACCTTGACTGGAGGTGAAGGGGTAACCCTGAAGGATGTTCCTCCCCCGTGTTATGAGTGTTTATGTACCTGAAAGTTTATTTGTGCCACTCTGCTTTTCACAATCAACTTCATAAACGTTGGTCTATTTTTGGACCAATTGAAGTCGGATACCACATGCAGTTATTCAGACCTTGACTCAGAATTATTATTTGTTGAAACAGCATCAGACCAATTCCCCTCTCCCTTCCATAGAAATTGGCTGTTCAAGAGCTCTAAAGACGAAGGTTGCATTGTTGCAAATGTATAACATACCAATAGGTCATTAAACACCTAGAGAGAGTGGAATTGAGCTAAAATTATAGTGCATTATGTCATGTACTTGTCTCTTCTTACAGCATTTGAATTCAGCTCTGCAAATGGGATGCTGGATATATTTGACGTTTTCAACTGTTTTGTGCTATCAATACTACAGCAGTTTATATTAGTTATAATGTCTGTCAAATTTACTCCTTCAGTGTGCTATTTTGACAAATGCTGTGGCTGGATTTTAAAAAGACCGCCAAACTGAACACATTTAATGAGTCAATTTCAGGAATCTGTAATTGGGCAAATTCCTGTTGGTTTCAGTGGGAATTTTTACGGCGTAAAGAACACAAGGTTTGGTTCCTAACTATTGGAAGACCTAGGGTTATCATACCTCCCCTTTAAAAGAAGATGCTTACCAGTGCAGCCCTGCCCTCGAACCAATGCAGCCCTGCACCATGCATTTTTCATAAGCGTCCTCTTTTAAAGGGAAAGTATGGTAACCTTAGGAAGACAAAATGTCTCCCTTTGCTTTCCAAGATGATCATAGTTTTTCAAAAAGCAGATCTTTGGAGAGAAGGTGGGGAGGGAAGTACCATCTGTGTGCTCAGCCCTTCCCATTGCTACTAGGCCTGTAAAGATATTGAGCTCTGTGGAATGGGTTGAAATAGGCTAGGGAGATGGTGATTGTGTGCCATATCCACAGGGCACAACATCTGACACCAGTGGAACCAGTCTTGTTTGCATTAGCTTAACCCAGGTTCCCTTGCCATGCAGTAAACATCCCTGTCATTTGCTCACACTCACTCCTGCTAAGGAAGTCACTGGCAGCACTAGTGCTGGAGTCCGGTGAAGCACGTCTCCTCAGTTGCCTGCATAGCAATAGAATGGCTGTAGGCACAAGGCCCTCAGTCAGGACTCTTGAGATCCTGGGGGCTTTGATTGAATGATCTGGCTGAAACTTAAGAGTCCACTCACAAGCTTTCCTGTTACCTACATGGGAAGAACCAGTGACAAGACCATATAGTCATCAAATTATAGTCCTTAGGGGGATGAGTTGCCATGAGCACATTACATTGGTGCTCCATTCACTGTGCTGGCTGCCCATAGTCTTCTGGGCCCAATTCAAGGTTTTGGTTACCTATAAAGCCCTATACTGCCTGGGCCCTACTTATCTGTGGGACCACCTCACCCCCTGGATTCTGGATCGACTTTTGTGGTCAACTGGAAGCGTCCTTCTCGAAGTCCTCTGAGTTTCTCCATGGAGAGAGCATTCTCGGTGGCTGTACCATGGCTGTGGGACTCCCTCACAGTGGAGGTACATCTGGCCCCGGATCGTCCCTCATTTCTATGACAGTGCAAGGCCTGGCTGTGATTTTATTGTATTTATATTGCGTTGGTCTATTATTGGACCAATTTAATTCAGATTCCACATGCAGTTATTCAGACCTTAACTGAAAATTATTATTATTTGTTGAAATGGCATCAGAAAGTTTCCCCTTTCTCTTCCATAGAAATTGGTTGTAGATTGAAATGACTTCCTGTTTCCCATCCTTTCTTTGCTCAAATTCTTCCTAAGGGAACATTCCTTTTCAAAATATCTAATCCATGTTGGGTAAACAGCCCAATATTATGTAAATTGAGAAAAGAGAAGATCTAAACCTATAAATACTTTTCTGTTGTTGTGATGTCCTTACATCAGGCCCCATAGCTTGGTCAGAAAATGGGGAGAAAGTTCAAAGTGGAACAGCAGATGGCGCCGACATCTGAGAGTATGAATGAGAGCAAGCACTTTTGATAAATGCTTGTCTTAAAAAAAAATAATAAAAAAATAAAGAGTTTTGATAAGATAAGATTATAATTAAATAGATTTACAACTATGCAAACTGTCTGTTGAATCTACGGCCCTTTTCACACAGACACTCAACACTGATAAAATGGGTGTTATATTTTATTATACATGTTGCAGAGCACCCATAGCGCACACCTGCAGCCCTGCAACATGTATAATAAAATGTAACACTCGTTTTATCAGTGTTAGATTGTCTGTGTGAAAAGGGCCAATTTCAGGGGTGTGATAGTGTTTTTCTAAACTGCTCCTTGCAGGTTCGGGCCATATGACAATACCTTGATTGGATTTCCTATTGTATCTGTCCTCTATATACTCTTAAGCTTCTGCTGATTGCAACTCACATTATTTGTATTCTGTGCTAACCAAGCACATTGCAGGCACTTAATGAATAATAATTTCATACAGGAATGGAAAATGAAGATCCTATTGGATCTGACATGGTCTCCCTTTCCTCTTGTACGTAGTGTTTGCTTTTGGGCATTTAACATGTAGATTTGCACTGGAGTCCAGACTCATCTAGCATGTTTCTGGAAAAGTTCTAGTTGACAGTAATTCTGAAGAAACTGGTTGAGAAGGATATGTTTCCACTCTCTTTGATGTGAGAAGTGCAAGCCCTAGCAAACTTCCTTTCCAAAAAGTTTTCTCACTGAACATTAAAAGAGAGGGAAAATGCTATAGATGTAATGAAAATAGGCAGAAAATATCATTAATACAGCACTAGGGATTTGACTAGAACAATGCTACCTGCTATAATTCAAACCACTTAGAGAAAATATGGGAAAGAATGCTAAATGCAGTCCTGCTGTGATCACTAAAGAAGTCTCTGCCAGAATGTTTCCATGCCAGGTATTACTCAGTCAATGCTGCTCTCTGTTCCTGCGATGTTTCTGGCTTTTATCTCGTTTTGCACAATTCAGCCATATCTTGTCTCTTTAACCTCCTTACTACTTCACATAACTCAGTGTGATTCTGCCCGAGGAAAATTTTTAATTAACAGTGCTTAAAGAATAAAGGGATGAAAAGTATTTTTAAAACACTACTTTGAGACTGTCATTGTAATTTTGTATCTTAGTGAGTATTTTTTTTTTTTATCAAAAACTTAAACCCATGTATGTGATCATACGAGGTTTTAAAAATATATATGTTTAGAGCTGGAGTCTGCATGTCTTGCGTACTCAAAATTTACATTGAAGTTAGCAGGAATTTTGGATGTGTTGGGAATGAAAGCTTGGGAAGTTACTTCGGCCGCTTTTACACGTGTGTGTGGCGCCGTGCCGTGAAATCATGCGCCATGTCAAAAAACCTGCAGGTGGGGTTTAGATGTGAGGTCACGTGCATGATTAGCTGCTCACGATATCGAGGTATTTTAGTCCATGGCGCTAAAGCATGCGTGAGCAGCTAATTCTGCACATGACGTCATGCCCGTGGGATTTTTGACATGGCGTGTAATTTTTACGGTGTGGCGCCACTCGCACATGTAAAAGCAGTCTTAGTAACTCCCCTTAGCTAAAGAACACCTGTGGGTGAAAACACACATGCACTTAACAGGGCGCCGTAGGACTGTATTGGTGCCCTATGCAGCCCTGCAACATGCATACGAAATGTTAAAGTGGAGTTAAGGTGCATGTCTGTTTCCACCCTGTGAAGAGCTATGGATTGGAACCAAAGCCCACTAAGCTCCCATGTTGTGATGTTGCTCTTTTTGGGCAGGTAGGGCCACTCCTGTTACATTGGGCCCGGGCTCGGAAGAGCCCAGCTGTGTCGGGGACAGATTTGGATCTGTTGAGCGCAGTTTATTTATTTATTTTGTCATGTTTATATGCCACCCCCTCATGCCTACGGCATCTCGGGGCGGCTTCCATACAAGATAAAATACTTTAAAAATCACCAATTTAAAATTACAAAAATTCACAAGATTTAAAACCCCCATCATCCCTCATTTAACCCCCCCACCCCCAAAGGCCTGGGAGAAAAGCACGTTTTACAGGCCCGCTGAAAGATCAACATGAGGTGATGAAGGTATGGATCAGAGTGGCCAGGTCAGATCTGGAGATGTATGGGAGCAGCCTCCACACCAGATACAGCTGGTGGAAAGCCGCCCTTGCCACCACCTCCACCTGCTGATCCAGGTTGAGACCCGATTCCAATAACATCCCCAGACTCCGCATCTGTTGGGCCACAGCGGAATGCACTACCTCCACAAGGGGGGGTCAACACCTCCCCTGCTCTACCCACTACCATGACCTCTGTCTTATCAGGATTGAACCTCAGTCTGCTCTGCCATAACCATTTTGCAACGGCCTCCAAACACTGGGACAGCAAAGAAACGGCAGGGCCTTGGTCAGTTGAAAAGGAGAGGTATTGCTGGGTAGCATCGGTGTATTGGTGGCAACGCACACCAAACCCTCTCACGATCTCCCCCAGGGACTGCATATAGGCATTAAATAATAATGGAGACAAGATTGAATCTTGCGGAATGCCACAGTCCAGGGCCTGAGAGCTAGAAGTCTCTGCCCCCAAGACAACCTGCTGGGTCCTTCCCAAGAGGAATGACTGGAACCATCCAAGGACAGTTCCATCCAGACCCCCCAGGTCACGCAACCATCTCGCCAGCAGCCCATGGTCCACTGTGTCAAACGCGGCCGAGAGATCTAGCAGGATCAGAAGTGTTGAACGTCCTGCATCCATCTCCCAGCGGAGATTGTCCACCAAGGCCACCAGCGCCGTCTCTGTACCATAGCCAGAGCAAAACCCAGATTGAAATGGGTCAAGTAAACCGATGCTATCAAGATAAGCCTGGAGCTGCCAAGCCACTGCCCGTTCAATAACCTTCCCTAAAAAGGGAAGTTAGAGACGGGCCGGTAGCAGGCGAGTGCATCCACGTCCAAAGATGGCTTCTTCAGCAGCGGACGCACCACAGCGTCCTTGAGACTGGGGGGGGCAACCTCCCATGCCGAAGGGACGCGCTGATTGCAACCGCCAGCACCGTCCCCAATGTCTCCCTCGAGGCCTTCACCAACCAGGACGGTCAAGGATCTAATTCACAACTAGTGGCTCTGACAGACCCCAGGACATCTACTGCATCGACTGGCGTCACTTCCTGAAACTCATCCCAGAAAGATGGACCAGACGTGGCTCCATCACCTCATGCTCCGTTTCTGCTGTTCCTAATCCAGTGTCGAAGTTGCTCTGGATCTGAGCGATCTTGTCTGTAAAGTAGATTACAAACTACTCACAGCGGGCCTGGGACAGTTGAACTCAAGCTGGCCTTTACCAGAATACTAGAACTCTACCAGAATACTGACACCCTCCTAGGGGGGTAGGCTTTTCTGTTTCCATTGCCTGTCCTGAGATGAGTTTCAACCAATACTGTACTCAGGAAAATTTTCAGAAATTTACATGTTCCTGAGAAGTTTGTAGGGAAGGTTTAGCTATACAATTGCATTCCGTGCATGAAACTGTTTATTTCGTATTGCATCTAGGTGAAGCAGACAAGGTTGACAAGTAAAGCAGGAACAGGGGACATTTTCCCTCCCAAGCGCCGCTTTGAAAATTAGTACAAGCTCTGAGAGCTGCATAGATGTTGGGGGCGGGGGTGTGTGTTTTAAGGGGTGTGCTCAAGAAGAGGAGAGTCAGGAGCAAGGATCTGTGCTATGGATCCATCCCCCACCCTTGGGTGCATGCCCTCAACTCTGCTGTCCCTGAGCTCAGTCTTTCAGTGAGTGGGGGTAGGAACTGGAGCCAGGGGCCAGATGAAAACTAGTCATGGGCCACATCTGGATCCCTGGCCCTGAGAATCCCCACCCCTGAACTAAAAAGTGTTTGTCCTTTCTCAGTGGACTACTACTGGCCTCAGTCAGGGAATTCTTTTTACCTTGCTAATCAATAAAATTTGAAAACCTATCAATGAGTTTGATTCTGGTCTTGCTTGTGCTACCTTTGTATTTTGGCATAGATCCATTGACTTCTTGCTCTTGGTTTACTCCAGCATAAAATCAAAACAGGGCCAATGTATTTAGTGGAGGAAATTAACCCCCAGGATAGAGTCTATTGCCCCTTTGGACGCGGACTATAAATGAATGTGATTTGGTCATTTAGCAACCTCATTGAGTGCTTGTTTGTTCAGATATCGTTTTGTATTTCCACCAAAATAAATGAGGAGGATTTTAACCTTGATCATTCTAGTGGAGCTCTGTCTCTTCAAAATTACTCAAGCTTTTGTTCAGATTTAGCAAATGTCATCTTATTTTTTCTAAAGGAAACACATTTCACTTGACCTCCATGTTCTGATGGGACTTACTGCAGCCTATTTTTTTATTTTTAAAAAAAATCTTTTATCTGCAATTTTTGTTTTTAACCTTCCAGAAAGAAGATTGGCCAATGCACAAGCTGGAATGTTCTGCCATGTGTGTGTTTGGGCAGGACTGGAATCCCTCGGAGACTGTGAGATTAACTGCGAGGATTCTTGCCAAACAGGTGAGGAGAACACAAGACTTTTTCGAGGTATGTTTCTGTTTTTAAAGATGTGGGGAAAGAGCCAGGAAAGTGAAAAAATGTGACCTACGGTAACTGTCTTTTGAAAACATACTTCACATCAGTTTCCTGTATCCCGAATGGCTGCAGCTCTGAGTGTCAATAGCTGAAAACACAGATGGTGAGAAGGACTACTATAATACACAAATATTTTAATGAAAGGAAAGAACTGCAAAAACAGGTTTGCGCCCCATGAAAACTCTTCTTAGATCTCTCTTTCCTCCATTAAAATGTAGTTCCCTGCTGACCAACTATTCCATGGGAAAACAAGATCTCCAGACTTGAGCTTGAAGGGTTGCGGGAAGAGAAATCCTGCTTCCCCATGAAACCGCTGATTAATCGGGAAACAGGAACCCTGTGTCCCCTGCCATACAAGCCCTAGACTTGGGATTTGCATTTTGAGAGGGTCAGGGGAGATGCCAGAAAAAAATCTCTGAGGAAAAAGTTCAGATAGACCTTCCTGTGCAAAAAATGTACCGTACTCTTCAAATTTTTGCATTTACTGTATATCAGTTTGAGACAGGCCAGTCCTGTGGTTAAAGTTCTAGTTTAGGACTTGGAAGACATAAGCTTCCCCATCACAGACTTTTTCTGTAAACTTTGGTACATGCACACACCTCTCCTGGTTTGTGATTGGCTAAACATAAGTAGTGCCATACTGGGTCAGACTAAATGTCCACGAGCCCAGCATCCTGTCTCCAAAAGTGGTCAGTCTCTGTCTCTTGGGAGAATTACTGAACAGGTCAAAATGGGCAGTCCATTCCCTCCTGTTCCAGCCGTCCACCAGTGGCTGTCGAAGCCACTGCTCTGTAGTTCTGTCTGCTGAGATTCTGGGGAGTAGCTGCCATTCAGCTGCTGAGACTCGAGTGCAATGAAGTAAAACACAGACCCATTAAGGCAGTGTGAGCCCGGAGTGTGCTTGAACTGCCAAATGTTTGCCCACTCCTGGTATATTAGAAGCAGTACAGTAAATACAGATCAGTAACTTGACAATTTTACCATCAGGCTCACCAAACAGAGTGGGCTTGATTCTCCTCTTGTGTCTGCTAGTCTGAATACTCTGGGAAGACATTGGAGGTATGCCAGAAACAAGCTGGTGTGAGCAAGAAGAATGTGTGGTGTGTGTTAGTTAGATTCTGATGGAGAAATCCTCTCCCTACTGAAGTTAATGACTTCAGTGGGGACAAGACTTCACTGTGTAGAATCTTATGGGATATCTCTCAGCAAATGTTGGTTTTTTAATGACAACCACAGTAGCTGCCCCATGACTATGAACTTCCCTCCCTTGGAGATGTGCCTAAGCCCGAATCCCTTCATCTTCCGGAAATGATGTAAGTCCTTTTTATTTGGCCAGGCATTTAGCAGACAGGGATGGGGGGAGGTATAGGGGAGGGGTAGGTAGGGTATCAGGGTGTCAGATTGATTTTAATGGGTTTTTATTCTGTTTTTATGTTTGTAAGCTGCCCGGAGCCTCTGCGGGAAGGGCGGCATAGAAATATGAATTAGTCAATCAACCATTCTTGTTGGAATTGTGTGAAGCAAGCATGCTGTGCTCCTACTTTGTGCAGATGTTAGTGCATAGCAGCCTTTACGTCCCATAGACAGACACTATTTGCTCAATTGGTAATTTATAGGTTAAATATGTGGTTCCTCTTTCTTCTTACTTTTTAAACCAATGCAAATAATTAAAAATGGCATTACACTGGTACAGGAGAGAAGGAAAACAATCTCTTGGCTTTTGGAAAAAGAAGGCTGATTGAGAGGAAAATTCCATAGTACTATGATTGTCCTGATGTTGCATTGTTCCATCAACAATAGGTTTTAACGTGCAAAAAATGTACGCTGGTGAGAAGCACATAGCAGAAGTGTTTGCAGGGAGGGAATGGGATCTGTAAGTTTCAAGGTTATTGCACTGTATGTCACTGCATAGCTCTCAATTCTCTCTCCAAAAACAAATTCTTTTTGAAGCAAATGTATATGATTGAGGTCTGCTTATGTGACAAGGACAAACTAGATACAGTACATAGAGAGGATTCTGAAGGCCTGCTGGGAAGGTAGCTTGCATGCTCCCTGTGTGTGTGTGTGTGTGTGTGTGTGTGTGTGTGTGTGCGCGCACACTTTTTAATTAAAGCATAGTCTAGTGGTGATCCACAAACAAAATTAGATGCTTAATGATAAAGAAGTCATTGGAATAAATTTGTGCTTTTATAGCTTGCAGGGAGGGGGGAGGGAGAACTCAACATGCCATATAAAAGCTAAATATGCAAACTATAGTCCCTGAGCCTCAGCTGCTGGGCCACCTGCAAACCCATATTTAATGGCCAAGATTACAAAGAAGTGGCCTTAGGCCAACAATGGAGCACTGCTTTTGAACTCTGTCAACAGTGAGTTTATTCACTTTCCTCAAAGCAAAGCTTGTCTCTTGACTGCTTGTTACTGTTAGCAGCTTTCTGGGTGTCTGGAACAAAGCAAATGACATATATTTAAAATACTGTTCTGTTTATGTATGTAAATTTGATAGGAGTTAATTTTTGGTCACTCTAATTTAGCACAAAGAGAATATTTATGTAGCTTTGTACGGTTAGGCAATTTTGACCATTGCAAAGTTCATGTACTGTGGGTTTTGGTTTGGTGTTTAGAAGTCTGTGCATAAGAATTAGCTGGCAAAATCAGTGTATTCTTTTAAAAAAACAAAAACAAAAAACAACCAAAAAACAACAAACTCTTATCACTTTAATTTTTTTCTGTTGCTAGAAAACCCACCTGGAGAGGACACAGTCAGAGAAACTGCTTACTGTAAAAGAGTTTGAATCCCGTAAGTAAAGACAGTTTGCAGCTAACAGTGCTTTTCCAGAGCAGATTGATAAATTGCTGCATTATCCTTCATCAAAACCTTCTTTTAAAGATCTTCCTGATGCAAGGGGTTGGGGAAGGGAGCCATATTTCCTAATGATTTTGCTTGACTTATTTCCCCTCCCCCCTGGCTTGGTAACTTCATGGAATTGTTGGGGATGTAGTGGGGGGCGGGAACAAGGGAAGGAAAGAGTTAAATTCCAAAGAGCTTTAGTAGTGTCTGGCCATCTGATGGCTTTGCTGGCACTTTGGTGACTTTTGTGAATTGTAATGTTGCAAAATGAAAATGGCCAGTATTGTTACCAGCAGGCATAAAATCAGAGACCGTGTGGTTGCTTGATGGTGACAATGACTTAGGGGCTAATTGCAGAACCCTCTAGACTCTAGTTCGATATCTGTCACTGCCAGTCAAATCTGACATGTTATCTGTGATTGTGCTTGAAATACCATGTCCTGAGTGTGCTACAAAACAATGTGTGGAAGGAAAGGAGGCAATGGCTTGCTTTTATCTGGAAGGTTATTGTTCCCCCTTGGGGTGGAGTTAGAAACTGAGCAACTATTGAGAAGACTAACCAGTTTGGAATAGTACTCAGCAGTGTGGTGTTGCTTTCTGCTGACTATAATAAGAAAAAGCTGGCATGTTCACACATGTAACAGATAATCATGACAGTATCTTGCACTTGCTTACCTTTCACTGTAGAGCTTCCCCAAATACTTCATAAAGTCAAACGGTAAACAAATGTAATAATCATAAGAGTGAAAGGTGCTAGCTGGCTTCAGCAAAACTACTCATCAAATTTTAGTACGCTGTATTATCAACCCCAGGCAATTACACGTCATGAGTGTGACTTCAGAATTGTGAGATTTAAAAAGCAAACAAAAGAGTGTCAGAGGGTATTTGATTGCCTTCTGGTTTTAGAGTCTCTACGTAACACATGTGTCATGTTTTCAAGCCGTAAGTGCTAAATGCTGCTATTTTTTTAAAAAAAATTACAGCAAAAGTTGAGATTCTTGGCTTCTGGTGCTGAAGATTTAAACATAGCTCCAAATCTTACAAGGCTCATGGTAAATTGGTGAGAGCTATCAACGCTTTGTAAAGGAGGCTAATGAGTGTGCCATCACTGACTGGTACTGCTAGTGCAGCTGTCTAGACTCAGTGGTGGATGTTGGTCAGAGTAGAGCCGCCAACGTTTAGAAACCAATATCCAGGAACAGTCGCTAATCATATAAGCTAATGGAGGTGCCAAAGGGGTGGGAGATAATTTTTTTGTGTATTGCACAGTTTATTTGTGTACAGTCTGATGAGCTAATGACAAAAGCTTGTACACAGAAATCTTGATGTAAATATCCCAGTAAAGAATGTGATTGTGAACCTCTGGATGAAGGGATATTGGGATGGTTTCCCCTTACAACGATGTGTCTTGGTACCATGAGAGCCAACCAACAAATCTTTATTGTTTGGCCGCTGGCCATAACAAATATACACATGACGAAATAAAACACGATAAAACATAATACTGAATCAATCAGAATTACCACAAACCAAAACCCACTCCAGTGATCCCTGTAGAGCCCGGAGCCCCTTGATGACCGAAACCCAAGCCCTCTCTCCCCATTTATTGCATTTGTTCCAGCTTCGAGTACAGTAGCTCAACTGCAGCCTGACAGTGTGGTCTTGGAAAATACCACAGTGCAGATTTAGACCAGTAATGCAGGTGAATAGTATAATGCCACCTCCCTGGGGCTCTAACTAGCCATCGGGAGGATAGAGCTGGAGCTCCCCTGCCAGTATCAGCAACGGAGTTGCTTAAGAGTGTTCTCTTTGTTGCAAAACTGGAAGGGAACGGAGGGGAGGTTCCTGTGGAGTCCCGGCTGGGGGTGGAAATTGCCACCACCAATCCCAGCTGGTTCTCATATCCTCTGCTGTAAGCTCCATAAGAAAGACACCCATGGCTAGAACTTCTTGTCCAGATTCCCCCCAGGAGCCCTGCTTATATTCCATGGTAAAAAGCCTTCTGACCTTTCACAAATTGAGGTTGGAGAGTTCAGACTGTTGCCTCCTGAAAATCTCCAACTTAAAAACCCCTACAGCTGCATGCCATGTGACTGCCTTATCCTGGTTGGTTAAGATGTATTGAATCCTCCGTTGCTGATCCCAGTGGTCCCTACCCTCAAACCAGGGGGTAAAGAAAACATTGCGTATTGTAGCCGACCTAGGACAGTGCAGGAGATAGTGTGGAAGATCTTCTATGGCCATTTGGCCACAGTAACAGAATCTGAGCTCCAGCGGGATACCCCTTACCTACCCTCAGCTACTGTAGTAGGCATCATATTTAGTCTCATAAGTGACAGAGCCCTTCTAACTTTGAAGTTCTTGATATCCGTTAGGTAGTTCTCGTAACCGGCTCCCTGCTTTAGCCGCGAATACCAGGGGGAGATCCATTGCTCTCGAACTGCAATACTATCATATTCTGATATCACTAATCCTGCGGCGGATTTGAGACTTTGTCTGAGCTAGAGTGGCATTTAAAAAGCTATGTCTCGAGAAACCCAAGAAAGCCAAATTTTGGTCTTTAGAGTTGTGCCATCTATAGGAAGCCAGAATGTTCTCTTGCTCCCGCAGACAGAGGCTGGGAAGACGATCGCTTGGCATGTTACATATCCTAAGCCAATATCTTAAGTGGGCCATCCTAATTTTGTCCTCACGAGGGGCAATCCCACACTCTGCTCTCATCAGAACGATAGGGGTGCCACGGGGCATGCCTAATGCAGATCTCAGAATTTTGTTCTGCAGTGGCTCAAGAGTATTCTGGCTACCCAAGCCCCAAATTTCTGCTCCAAACAGAAGCTGGGGAATCCGTTTACCCTCGAGTAGTTTGAGTAAGGGCTTCATTTTCTTGCCGCCCTTACTGCTCCAGAATTTAAGTAAGCCCAATACAGTCTGGGCACCCTTCAATTTTGCTGCTTCCAGGTGGTTCTGCCAACTGCTGTTATTCCTAAACCTAATCCCCAGATACTTAAAAGAAATTACCTGGTCAATAGGGAGGGAATCCATTGTCGAGGCATGCTTCTTATTCCTTTTGGAACCATGAGAGTGGTAGAACCAACTAAAATGGTGGGTGGTACAGTCAGATGTAAAGGGCTGAAGGGATGCTGTGGTTGAGCATTCAAAAGGAATACATGAGGGCATGTATTATTAAGGAACACCTGAACTGTGGACCTCACCTAAACCTATAGGGGGGAGAGAGAGAGAGGAATGCATACGATTAGACTGAAATGAGGGAAGGATAGGAGACAAAAATAACCCAGATGTTTTTGCCCTTCTCCCTGCAACAGGCTCTTCGACTAGTTCCAGTTGTCTTTACAGAGAAGGCTCCTCTGTATTCAAGGGGAGGGCAGGCCTGCCTCTGCCCCCTTAGGCCTTTCGCCATCCCTTTGACACTTTCTATTGTCGCCTCCCCTTCTTCCTTCACAGGATGGGAGAATGAGGAAATGGCACAGGACTCCCACTTGGAGATTCCGCTTTCCTTTTTCTTCCCCTTCTGTAATTGTTGCATTTCTCTATCCCACTCTCAACCCCTGTTTGGCTTCTTTCCCTTTGTATGGCCTCCTCGTATGTCTCTGTCATCCATGCCTCCTGCCCAGTTTCTTTCTCAGAGTCCCTCTTCTCACGGGGGGAGGCATGGAAAGGGAGGACTGGTTGTTCTTCTGGATTTTTCAGGCGTGAGCGTGGGCTGGTGCCCACTCTGTGAGAGACTTCGTTCCCTCCTCTCGTTCTCTGCCTCCGCAACGTCACTCGGCTTACGACTATGTGCAAAAAGGGCCTCCAGTAGTGAAAGGAGAAGGAAAGCACTTGGACTTCTGTATACCAGTCTTCCTTACACAGCACTGTCTGTTTCAAATGATCCAGCTCTGACACTCTTTGTGCCTAGTTTGGTCCTGTATGGCTCTCTCTCACCCAGGTCCAATCAAAGTAGGATGGCTGGAAAATATGCCACAACAATAGTGCTAATGCCCCTGTCCTTACAAATAGCAGTATTCTGCTATTAGAAGTCCATACTTTTGGATGAAGGGTAAAATGGTGTGTTTTAGATCTGCCTTGTTTCTGACTACATGCTGAACCATGTCTGCGCTTGGAAAGTATATTATGCAAAGACCTATCTATTGTAGACAAAGATAAGTAGTTTTAAAAATGATGGTTACCTAGCTGATTAGCTAGATGGTGTCGAGGAATAATTTATACTTACACAGGTGGTGAAATCTGTCAGAGTCTTTATTGATCTCAAAGCGCTGAGAGAGAGCAACACTGTCTCCATTCAAGGGAACAGGCGGGTCTGCCTCCTCACAGGATACATACGTTTTTATAGGTTGCTATACAGGCAAAAGATACAGGCTTGTCAATCAAAGGGCAACACAATACAATGGTGGAAAGTTACTAAATGACACACAATGTTTACATATTTGGGTTAGTTCTTCTCAAAACTATATGAGCCAAACTGTTTATAATGTATGGTGTCTAACAAGGTTAATCTGGCTTCCAGCTGCAAGGTTACTTGGCCTATTTGTTATGAAAAACACAGGCGAAAGGCGTCTCTGTGTCTAGGTCTAAGGTCTGTGTGGAGCACTTTCCAAGGCCTTATTATTAGAAGCAGAATACAGAGAGCAAATAGTTCTCTGTCTAAAGGGCAGATGCCTAGCTTCTATTAGGCATTAGGTTTTACCCAAAATGCTTCTGTCTCATCCATTTTGTGTTACCTTCTTTTGGCTATTGTAATTTAATTCCACAGGGTCCCTTTATAAAATTTTCTCCACAATCGTTAGCATGTTGGTCCAGCTGACTAACATGATGATTCTTGTCCATGGTAGGTGTAAAATTGTGTAAAGCATCCTATTGGTGAAAATAGGTTAGTTCACATGTTTTCTAGCATGGTGCATATACCTCAAGGTAGACAATTCTAAGGAGTGGAGAGTACAGTCGCCAAGCAGAATCTGCTCCTTGTGTTGAGATGGGATGTCTCTCTTTTGGTTCACAGACCTCAGTAAACTAGACAACGAGAAAAGAGAGCTGATACAGAACGACATTGCAGCTCTTCATCACTTCTATTCCAAACACATGGAATACCCTGACAACGCTGCCCTCGTAGTCCTCTTTGCACAAGTAAGTTGGATAGAGTAAAATTGGTTTAGCAAGGAGGCAATGTATATGCCTGTGTGAATATTGGATTCAAGAAAAGAATGTAATCTGCCATTCATCCCTAGAAGAAATAGCGGCAGTCAAAGCCTTCTTGCACACCTCTGCCAACTTCTGACTGAACGCACGGTTTCAAAATGTGATCAGGCAAGTGCAGTCCTTGTAGGCGCTCTATAGGATGGGACAGAGTTTCCTTTTGGAATTTGAAAATGTTCCATCTCCTCTTTCTCTCAGTTGAATTTCAGCAGCATCCAAACTGCATGCATTTTAAAGGATGCAGTAGGCATTTTTCTCCTCCACTGAACTAGTGAATTTTCAACTTACTCCAGAATTCCCAAATATCTCGCTACCTTTCAACCTGCTTTCCTTGGATCCCATTCAGTGTGTAGTGATGGTTTGTGAGACATGTGCAGCGTTGCCGTTGAAGGAAGCCTTTGGGGTTATGATGGAGGCATGTGAAGGCTAACTTTCTCCTGACATGGGTGCATTTATTTATTCTGCATATTGCATCAATGTATAGTTAGTTTTCTTTACGGTCATAGCCCAATAAGCATTGATTTATATTAGTTGTATCGCAGTAGCACCCCAAGGCCTCGGACTATAGTTTCATCATTTTGGGTGTTGTATAACAATAATTAAGAGCCTACGCTTCTCAGGTTTCATTCACATCTTCAGTTAAAGAACGTAGCCATGTCCAGCCACCTGTCTAGCATTCCCTGGGGCCAAAATGTGGTCCTGATGAAGTTTATAGATAACTTATCCGAAAGAAGGATTAGTTCCCTATTTTTTGTCTCTTGCTTCCCAGGTCATACCTTGCTTTTTATCCCTTGTTTTGAGGTGGTCTTGCTCTGTCCATATCCCAGTAGCTTGGTTCTTCTGCCAGTTTCTTTAGGTGTATTTTCTTTTCTTTTTTACAATTTATATGCCGCCCTCTCCTGCCTCAGGCATCTTGTGGCGGCTCACAACATATTAAAACATTTCAAACATTAAAACATTCAAATAAATCATAATTTCAGTTAAAACAATGTAAAACCCCATCTCCCCCCCCCCCAACCCAACCCATCTCCCTCGGGAAAGGCCTGGTGGAACAGCCAGGTCTTACATTGTCTACAGAAAGAGGGGAGGTTGGCAGCCAACTGGATCTCCAACGGGAAGGAGTTCCATAGCTGCGGTGCAGCCACAGAGAACCGGGGAACCCCGAGGAGGCCGCCCCCAGCTGACAGCAAGGGCCGCTCCAGGACCCGGAGGGTGAGGCGGTCCTGCGGATAGGTGGGGCCCAAGCCATTTAGGGCTTTAAAGGTCAGCACCAACACCTTGAATTGAGCCCAGAAACCTACCGGCAGCCAGTGCAGAGAGCGAAGCACCGGTGTTAAATGCTCGTGTTGGCCTGTCCCCGTTAAGAGACGGGCCGCCGCATTCTGCACCAGCTGCAGTTTCCAAACCAACACCAAGGGTAGCCCCCACGTAGAGCGCGTTGCAGTAATCTAGTCTCAAGGTAATAAAAGCATGGATGACCGTGGCCAGATCCAAGTCCGAGACATACGGCTTAAGCTGACGCACCAGCTGTAACTGGTGAAATGCTCCTTTCGCCACAGCCATCACCTGAGTATCCATGCGGAGCTGTGGGTCCAGGAGCACCCCCAGACTCTGGACCTGAGAAACCCGGGGGGGAGGGGGCGAACTCCATCAATGATGGAGCCCCTCAGTGTTCCCCACAACCATCACCTCCGTCTTGTCAGGATTTAGTCTCAGGTGGCTCGCCCTCATCCAATCCCCTACAGCGGACAAACACCGGGTAAGCACCGAGACTGCAGGGCCTGAGTCAGAGGAAAATGAAAGATATAGCTGGGTGTCATCAGCATGTTGATGACAACTCACTTCATACTCCCTAACAACCTCTCCCAAAGGCTGCATGTACACGTTGAACAGGAGAGAGGATAGGATGGAACCCTGCGGTACTCCACATGTGAGGCCCCGGGGTGGAGTGGGGGAGATGAAAACTCCCCCAGCACCACACGCTGGGTTCTTCCAGCCAGGAATGAGCAGAACCATTCAAGAAGAGTTCCGCCAATCTCTGCCTGGTCCCGCAACCGAGTCACCAACAACTCATGATCAACGGTATCAAATGCAACTGAGAAATCTAACAAGATCAACAGGGTTGAATGACCCCCATCTAATTCACGGGAGAGGTCATTGGCCAAGCCACAAGCGCAGTCTCCATGCCATAACCCAGACAAAAGCCCGACTGCGAGGGATCGAGAAAATTAATCCGGTCCAAATGCCCCTGAAGCTGTTGAGCCACCACCCATTCAATAACCTTCCCGAAAAAGGACTTTGGTTCTGGGGGACTTCAATATCCACGCCGATGCCGGCCTTGTTGGGGCAGAGCGAGAATTCATGGCCGCCATGGCAACCATGGACTTGCCCCAGGAGGTGATCTGCCCGACCCACGTGGGGGGACATACCCTCGACCTGATCTTCGGTTCTGGCCTTGAGGCGGGGGGTCCAGTTGTGGGGGAGGTTACAGCAGTGCCCTTGTCGTGGACGGACCATTATCTCCTTCTGGCCAGTCTTCTAGCGCACCCCCTTCAGAAGGGGACGGGACCAGTTAGGATGGTCCGCCCTCGGAGGCTGATGGAACCCTAGCGGTTCCAAGTGGTCCTGAGGGAGTTAACCTTGGACTTGGATGGCCACTCTGTGGATGAGCTAGTCCAGCATTGGAACAGCTTGCTGGAGGAGGCCATTGACAGGGTGGCTCCGAGACACCCTCTGCCTCGGTCTCGGCACAGCAGGACCCCTTGGTATACTGAGAGGCTGCGGTATATGAAGCGTGTAGGCAGGAGGCTACAGCGACACTGGCATCGGACTCGATCTGACTCCAACCGTCTTCTCCATAGGGCCCATTTGCGGTCCTATGTTGAGGCTGTGAGGACGGCAAGGAAGGAGTCACGCCCGGCGGAGCTGTTCCAGGTGATGCGGGGGCTGGTTAGTCTGGCCTCCCTCCACCTCGATGGGGACTTGTCCCAAGCCCGCTGTGAGGAGTTTGTCAACTACTTCGCAGACAAGATTGCTCGAATTCAGACCGACTTTGACGCTGGATTTGGGGCAGTAGGGGAAGAGGGGACGGAGGCCCCGTCCGGTCCAGCTTTGTGGGGGGAGTTTCAGGAAGTGATGCCGGCTGATGTCCTGGGGTCTGTGAGGGCCACATGTTGTGAACTTGATCCGTGCCCATCCTGGTTAATAAAAGCTTCCAGGGAGACGTCGGGGACGGTGCTGGCGAGGGTGTTGAATGCGTCCTTGCAGCAGGGGAGGTTGTCGCCCTGCCTCAAGG
>QEPC01006203.1:1331393-1395174 GCA_003113815.1 Sphenodon punctatus
TCACCAAGGATAAGAGTGGGGATATCATCGGAGAGGAAGAAGGTGAGCCAGGATTCAAAGTCTGGGAGGAAAGAGGAGAGGGACCCCGGGGGGCGGTAGATGACAGCAACCCGAAGGTGTAGAGGGGAGTATAAGCGCACAGAGTGGGCCTCAAAGGAAGGGAAGGAGGGGGAGGGAGGAGGGGAGAGGGTTTTGAATTGGCAGTGCTTAGCAAGGAGTAAGCCCACACCACCACCCAATATTGTATTGAGTGTTTTAAAGTATTTTTATTGTATTTTATTGTTGTGAGCCACCCCGGGCTGCATTGCAGGAGGGGCGGGATACAAATTTATTAAATAAATAAATAAAAAAATAAAAAAAGGGAAGGTTAGAGACTGGCCGATAACTGGCAAGGACATAAACATCCAAAGATGGCTTTTTGAGCAGGGGCCGCACCACCGCCTCCTTGAGACAGGCCGGCACCCTGCCCTCCCCAAGGGAGGCATTGACTATCCCCGCCAGCAACGGCCCCAATGTCTCCCGGCTAGCCTTAACCAGCCAGGACAGGCATGGATCTAATTCAGAATTGGTGGCTCGAACAGTCCCAAGAGCATCCCCCGCATCTGAGGGTGACACCGACCGAAACTCATCCAACAAAACAGGACCAGATGGGGCTTCCACTGCCTCAGACCTGTTCTGTGCTAAAAAAGTTGCATCAAAACTGGTGAATTTGAGCAATTATATCCGCAAAAAAGTCCACAAACAAATCACAGCAAGCATTTGATGATTCCATGTCCAGGAGGAAGGAGGCCGGACTGACCAGCCCCCTCACCACCCGGAACAGTTCAGCTGGGCGGGATTTAGCGGACGCAAAGCGGGCAGCAAAGAAAACCTTCTTTGCTGTCTGCACTGCTATGGCATAGGTATGTAACCAGGCTCTATGCCGCAACTGGTCCACTTCAGTACGCAAGTAACACCACCGTCGCTCTAACCACTGTCCTTCCTGCTTCATCCGCCGCAGCTAACCCGTATATGGGGAGCTGCGTTGTTGGCATTTCAGGAGCGGCATTTCACTTGGCTTTCCAAAAGCTGATGTCTTGTAGTCTTAAATCTTGTGCCTGATTCTCAGTCTTTTCTACTGTCTGCAGAAAATTAAATTGTAAACAAACTCCTCAGGCGAGGCACCACAACTTCTCCTTTGTTTGTAAAACCCCACAAAGACCAGCAGCCCTATGGATATACTTGTTAAGTGTAAACAGAATCCAGTCAGATCACTTGGTATGGTCTTCTATTTCCAGAGGAATAGAGTCCATTAATATTTATTTTTTATTTATTTATTTTAATAGTTTTACTACCCTGCCCCTCCTGCCACAGGCAGCTCGACATGGCTTACAGTAGCAACCAGATAAAACTACAATAAACTAAAAACATATTAAAACAGTGATCCATTAAAACCATTCATAAAAGGAGGACAAAAATAACCCACAAAACCCCCTCACCCATCTCTCTCGCCAAATGCCTAGCGGAACAGCCAGGTCTTACACATTCTTCTAAATGAGGGGAGATGCAGGGCCAAACAGGCCCCCACTGGAAGGGAATTCCACAGCCATGGTGCAGCCACTGACAACGCCCTCCCCTGTGTGGCCCCCCGAAAGACTCGGGGGACCTCGAGGAGGGTGTCCCCAGATGACTACAGGGGCCGCTCCAGGACCCAGGTTAAATTATGCAGGTTAAATTAACCAGAGGATTGTGGATTTCCAACATCTGAGATAATTTTTGTCTTTCTTTAGGTGAATTGTAATGGCTTTACGATTGAAGATGAAGAACTTTCTCACCTGGGATCAGCAATATTCCCTGAGTAGGCTGTTGTTTTTTTGGTTTTTTTACTTGGTTTGAATTATGAGAAGATTACCATTCTGTTCAATTTGAATGTATTTCTCCAGAACAAAAAAACCTCATGGTAGTGGACTTGTAATGAAAGGGCTGTTAAGCTTGTCTTGGAGCTCTCTAGTACAATACGTACTATGTGAAATGGAGCTATGCAATAAATATTCCTAACAAAGTCTGTTTCAGTTACAAACCCAAGCTCAACAACATCCATAAACCTCTTGATAAACCTGGGGCAATTTTCAAACCAATGTGGACCCCTTTGATTTGCCTTAGCTTTTACTAACATACCCTGATGGCTTGAGCAGAGTTCAGCTTTGTTTTGAAGCCATATCATTAAATCTGAAGCCATAAAATTTGGGGAGTGAACAAATTCCAGGCTGATACCAATGACTTCTAACTGTGGTTAGGAGCAAAGTGAAAGGACGATGATTCCCTCCCTTCCCTTTTTTAGTTGGCTGGAGTTCTTCACGTGGCACGCTGATGAAGCAATCGGATTCTGTCCAATGTAAGCCCCTAGCTCCATTTCTTTTCAAACAGAGCTCCTTCATAAATTCCTCCAGTCTCCTCCTGAGATTTTAGCAGCATGCTATATTATGTTGCTATGACAGTGAAAATTCTCTCAGCTCTATAAATAAATAGCAGATGCTATTAAGTGCACAGTTCAGAAAGGAGAAAGGTGCCTCCTCCTAGGGAATCAGTGCACAAATTCCACTTTCGACTATGACCCTACAGCTGAGGAGGCCACTGTAAGCCCATGTTTGCCAAAAGCTGCATGGGGTAGGCTCTTCTTGGTCTGATTTTTCTAAGGTGCCAAGAACTCATTAATAATAAAATGTAACTGTCATGTATATTACAATACCCCCTAGAAACACCAATCAAGATGACATTTTTGTGTCCAGGCACGCAGTGAGAGTCTCTCTGTGACAGAGAACTTTTAGTTTTATAGATGGCAGCCTTCTCTCCATTTTACCAGTTAGGCACCGAGGTAGAAAGCAGTTGTGACTCAAGATTGCATAGGAAAACTGACCAAGGAAGAACCCCAAGCAGATTCCAAGTCCCGGGCCAATGCCTCATCCACACCAGCCATCCTTTCTTTCCAGCAACTCTGAAAATCAGGCCTTCCCAATTTAATACTAAAAAAATTATACCCATGAGCAGAAGTTTTGTTGCTTGATTTTTCATGGTAAGTACAGTTTTTAATGATGGATCCATGTATAAAATAACCTAATAAAGTTTTGTAAAAGCCTGCCATTCGTGGGGAATACTTCCCACCGGCTGCCTAGGAATTTTCTTGCTTTTTTGTGTATACCTGGAAAGTAGCTTCTGACTATGTGATCTTTCAACTTGCTTCAGATGTGGGACTTGCTTTTGTTCCAACTGAAAGAAATAGGAGCTCTGCCCCAATTTCCTTACCAACAGGATCTTAGAGTGTAGCGCAAACAACTACATAAGGCTTATCTGCTTCTGTGGTCTTAAGGTATAAAAATGGGTTTGCCTATCCACTCCCTCCCACCCTACTTGTTACCGTCTCATATATACCCATCCTGCATTTGCTCTGCCTGCATAGGCCTGACTTGTTACATGCCTGAGGAAGAGCCCAGTGCGGTTCGAAAGCTTGCATACTCTCACCAGCAGAAGTTGGTCCAATGAAAGATCTCATCTGAACTACTTTATCTCCATCTCTTACACTGGGCACCAACATGGCACCTATCCCCCTCTAGAATGTAACTGAAGTTTCTTCTTAATACAGTATGCAGACCTGTTCCAACTCTCGCTGTGAAACTTGAATGGGAGCAGTGGAAGCTTTTCATAGTTAAGATTTTCAAAGGGACCTAACCAAATGGGTGGCCCAGAATTCATTGACTCCATGAGAACTGGGTACAGAAGTTCAATAGGTTTCTAAAAATTCCAGTTAATATTCATACCTCAGAAATGTCATTGTTTCTGGATGGCATGCAGCATCCTTTTGGCTTGTGTTGTACTGTACACCATGCAGGATGGGCTATTTTTCCAGATTCCTATGGCAGATACAATTATCTGTCACCAAGTAAATCTTTTATATACATTAGTGATCCACCAGTATTTCCTAACATTAAATTAATATACTTGCAGGTCTTGCAGGGGTAGGTGACTCTAGCTTTTAGTCCTGCTTGCGTAACAAACTTTGTCGCTTGCTTTCAGCAAAGTAAGGTTGCCTCTTCTATTTTACAGTGTTGCACTGATGAACCATAGCTGCTGCCCAAATGTGATTGTAACCTACAAAGGGACATTGGCTGAAGTCAGAGCTGTTCAAGAGATTGAACCTGGAGATGAGGTAAAGGAGTGTAATTGCGGTAAAACACATGGACAATATGAGCCTGCACAAGGGCATGTGGGAGGGAAAATCTGCTTTTCAGGTTTCGCTGTAATTAAAGTAGAGACTTATACCTGCTGCCTCTTGTCTTGCAATCAGTACTGCAAACTCAAATTGAAAACTCCAGGTTGCAGGATGGGTAACATTATTAATCACTGTTCAGCTTGACCACTATAAAACACTGCTGCCCAAATTAAATGCACACTTGTAAAGTTGTTGCATGTCTCTGGGCAGAACATCCCCTTATTGCAACAGACTGGATCAAATAAGTCTCCTGTGTCAAGAATGGGTTTGCTGTAACCTCTGTAACTCCAGGTGTGGTAATTCTAGTAAAGAACTGGATGAAATTTCATAGACTAGAATGAGACTCTTGGGTTACTATCAAGCCCATCTGGGTGACTTGATAATCTTTGGCAGTGCTGATTTTTCCACAGGAGGCTCCTGACCTTATGTAAAAATATTTATTTGCTGAGGTCAATGGTGGTGGTGTCAAAGTGCACTGTTAATATTTATATAGCACTTTCACTGTTCAAAGTGCTTTACAATTCTTATCCAGTTCACCCTCATGACAATGCTGTGAGGAAGGTGGTGGTTCTCATTTTACAGATGGGGGTGGGGTTGTTGGAGGCTGAGAGATATTTATTTATTTTGATTTATCCACCCTTCACTGAAGGATGTGTGTGTCTAATAATGTATAAAATGCAAAGATAAAAATTATAAAACCAGACATAAAAATACACATAAACAAACCCTAACCCACCCTGTTAAATGACTGGCCAAGTAAGAAAGTCTTACATTACCTCCAAAAGATGCTAGGACTTTGGCGAACCTCCAAGGGGAGGAAGTTTCAAAGCTGTGGAGCAGCCACTGACAATGTCTCTCTTTGTGCCCTTATTGTGTAGGTGCGTTGCAAAGTTGAAACCTGCAAGAGGGTGCTCTCAGCTGACTTTAGAGGCCGCAAGGGAGTATAAGGGAGGGAGGAAGAGAGAGTAACTAGTGAGTTACCAAAGACCAGCTAGTATGGGATTTGAACCCTTGTCTTCTGGATCCACATCCATCTCCTTATTTGTTAGGCTACACAGTAAGAATTCCATTAGATTTGTATATCTGGTTCTTTGTGTCTGCAATAATTTATTTGACAATAAATAGTAGTTTTATCTTGTGTCATGTTGTAGGTATCAAACCTGTTGGAAATGCATGCTGGAAAGCAAACTTGCATTTTTAAATTTGCATGCTTATGCAAATCAAGCTAATTATACAAGTCTTCATACTTGTGAATTTGCAGAATTTGGCTGCACTGGTTGCAGAAGTTAATATTTTTTTAATTATTTTTGCAGCCAACACAGGTCCCTGATTATATTCTGGGGAGTCTCCCTAATAGACCTAGTGTTTGCAAAGGGGTTATGTGGATGAGTAACTCTTCCCTCATACCTATCGGAATTCTTACTTGTGCCCAATAAACTGTGCCATACAAGAGAATTGCTAGCCTGTGGTAGATTTCCAGCTCAAATGTTATTAAATTTTACACAACTGCCTGCTGATACTGCTGTCTGGACAAGGAGGCCATTCAAGCAAATGCCTTTCCTTGTCAGTACAGTCGCATGGCCTGTGTCTCCATCTTCTGGTCCAGCTTAATCATGGCACCTGAAACTTGTCAGTTTTCCACTATGACAAAATTTGGTTCCGGTTTCTTTTGTGTGTGTTTGTGCCTGGGAAAGTGAACAAGAACAAACTGAGTGACATTACAGAACAAACACAAGGGATTACTAAATAAATCAACTCTTGGTTAGATAAAAGACAGCAAAAGTGAAAACTGATGGAGTACAACATTTATCTCAGTAAGACGGTATAGCTAATGTGCTTGTCTGCAACAATAGTTTGAAGTGACTTCGTTTTTATGCTAGGTTGATTTCTTTGGAGGAAACCAAGCATACAGTCATTATTGTGGTGGTTTCCCCCCCCCATTTTGTTCTTGTTTTGTGTTTGTTTTAATTAGTACATATAGCAAATGTACAAAGATTTTAGCAACACAAAGTCAGGAAGGGCACTTTACTTACAAATAGAAAACCACGAGTTGACATATAGAGGTCTTCCTAAATGAGTGCTGATAAAACCTTGGCCTGGGTGCTGAGCTTGAAGTCCTGATTGATTCCTTTAGGAACCGCAAGGCCCCGGGCCCTGATCTGATACCCATCGAATTTATCAAAACACATAAGGATTGGTGGATCCCCCTACTGGCAGCACTGTTTACTGCCATCGATAATGGTGGGAACATCCCCGAGGAATGGTGTGGGGCAGTGGTTATTCCGGTCTTTAAAAAGGGCCTAAGATCAGATCCTTCTAATTATAGGCCCATTAGCCTGCTGTCAGTGATTGGCAAGATCTATGCCAAATATTTGCTTGGCAGGCTTGCAGACTGGATGAGAGAGACTAAAATAGTGGCCTCAGAGCTGGTGGGTTCCCAGAAGGGCCGGTCTACGGTGGAGCAATGTTATGTTCTTTACCATCTTATGACCAAATATAGAGGCCGAAATGGATCATTTTACGTAGCTTTTTTGGATCTTAAAGCTGCGTTTGATTCCATTGATAGGGATATTTTGTGGCGTAAACTTAGGGAATCCTTAATTGACCAAAGACTTGCTGGCTTAATTTGCTCTCTCCATGCCACCTCCTCTTAGGGTCCGGGTCGACTTGCAGGGGCACGTCACTGCCCCTATTAACACCTGCAAGGGGGTAAGACAGGGCTGTGTTTTGGCCCCTTTTGCTTTTTAATTTCTGCATCACCGATGTCATAACAATGATGGCTGAGCCTAAATTCTTCCCCCCCAAGCTTGGTGCTAGAGCAGTGGGATGTTTGGGATACGCCGACGATGTCGCATTGTTATCCCAAACCCACATAGGGCTGACTAGGCAGATGAGGTTCCTTTGCCACCTTTTGTACCACTAACGAACTGACCATAAATTACCAAAAATCAAAGATTATGCTTTTTTCTGGCAGTTGGAAATTCTATCCCTGGGATATTGAGGGCCACCAGATACAACCGGTATCCTCGTTTCGATACCTTGGGCTTCTCTTCCACAGATCGGGTGCCTGGAAGGAGCATGTGAAAAGAGCACTGGTCGCAACTAAGGGACCTGCTCAAGCCATTTATGGCCTATTTAGGTGACAAGGTAGCAATACTATACATTTGACTATCTCGGTTTTTAATAGCAAGGTCAGAGCCCAACTCCTTTATGGAGCTGAGCTCCCTTTCTTTCCCAAGATGTTAACTTGATCCAGGCCAGATTTCTAATGGGATTACTGGAGAATCCCAAAAGTATTCCGCATGCTGCAGCCAGAATGGATCTAGTGGCTGTGGAATTGGTGGTAAAATGTTGGGCTTGATTGTTTGTGGAACAGTGTTCAGAGGTGCTGAGGGGGGTGGTTCAGGATTCCTTTGCCAACCCTTGGGTCAAGAAAGTCGAGGCTTATTTTAGGGAAATAGGGCTTTCTAAGGGGTATTTGAGCCATAAGGCTCCAACTGCCATTAAGAAAGAAATATTGGGAAGGATTGATGACATCGAGAGGCAACTGGAGTTGGCAAGAATAAAAGCATTCCCCCCCCATGTGGAGATGTTCCTTGATTGGGCTCCTAGAGCAGGATGCATGGTAGAGTATTTGACATCTTCGATCTCACTGAGAGTCAAACATCTCATGTTTTGGGCCCGTGTGAATGCTTTCTCCTCTCGGGTGCTGGAGGGGCGATTCCAGAATATTCCTTTCCCCTTGCGGCTTTGCCCATTTGACCGTTTAACGGCGGAGTCCGTGGCACACATGCTCCTGCACTGTCACCTTTATGACAGGGACAGAGTGGAGCTGTTAGCTCCTGCTCTGGGGAAATATCCGGGTAGGCCAGATGAGGTGCTACTGGGGGTTTTATTAGACAGTTCAGACCCCTGGGTTATTCGCAGTTCGGCTACCTTTTTACTCTGGGTGTTTCATGCCAGGAAAAGTTTCCTTGAATTTAGGATGTGTGTTGTATAACCCCTGAGCAAATGAAGAAATCTTGTTTATCCTTTTTAGGATTTGACAGGTATTGTATTTATTTTAATTCTGTTACTGTAACGCTAACTCTTTGTAATTTTAAGTGTACCTGCGTACTAGTACAGCCTTGATTTTTGCAGGGTCTTGTTTGATGTATTTTCTGTGTATGCAGTGGTCATTGACCAAGCAATAAATTTGATTGATTGATTGAACCTTTACATTGCATACCAAAGTTTTGAGACTTTAAAAATATTGAATAGTTTTTTTGTGTCCTGTTGCTGGTTATGCCAGACACTGTTGTACTGTACTTGCTACGAGTTCAGTCGGCGGGGCTCAAAGTGAGAGACAGGTAAATTAATTAATGATGCAAAAATGTCTGTTAAAACGGTGAGTATATATTCTACATATAATATTTATTTATTTATAAATAATAATGGAGGAGATGTGCTTGCAAATGCATGTTTGTTACAAAATGTGCATGTGCATATCATTTTGTTACATTTGTGTTTTGATTAACTGGTTTATCTTTTTCCTCTAGATTTTTACCAGTTATATTGATCTGTTGTATCCCACAGAAGATAGAAATGATCGACTAAGAGACTCCTATTTCTTCACCTGTGATTGCAAGGAGTGTGTTAATAGAGAGAAGGTAACATGGATCAGTTTTTGCATAGTCATTTAAAATCCTGTTTGGATCTGTTTGTGTTTGAGATTTAGAATTGCATTTGTAACTCTATTGTGCTTCCTTTAGGATAAAGATAAATTGGAAACCCGCAAGCTAAGCGAGCCTCCTCCAGCAGAAACGGTACGAGACATGATCAAATATGCCAGAAATGTGATTGAGGAATTCAGAAGGGCCAAACACTACAAATATATCCTTTACCTTTTTGCTTTCTGCCCTTATGGGCTACAACTTCAAACTTTGGATATTTGGGGGCTCCTTTCTTTTAGACTTATTCCTAAAGGTAATTATAGAGGCACTTGAAACATTTGG
The DNA here is from genome assembly GCA_003113815.1 of Sphenodon punctatus. NCBI lineage: Eukaryota > Metazoa > Chordata > Lepidosauria > Sphenodontia > Sphenodontidae > Sphenodon > Sphenodon punctatus. The sequence goes on from QEPC01006203.1 coordinate 1,340,634, forward strand.
CTCTTTGTGTCCTCTTTATTTCTGAGGAGAGAAACAAAGCCTTCAGAAAGGCTGTGTCTATATGTGATGGTCAAAGCATCCTGTTGCCAACTTCTGTTTGCACAGAATTATCCTGCTAAGGCAAGAATGTTTGCTTGCCTTTTGGGCTGAAATGATTACCTGCTTTGACTGAGATATGTTTTGACAAATGTAAAGTTGGATCCACCATAGCCTCGAGGTAGCTGGTTGGCTTTTTTTCCTGCTTAGCAAAGGTCAGTACTTTAAGATATGGGCACTGACTCAGGAAAGCACGTAAATACATGTTTAGCTTTAATGACTTCTGTAGGCATGTTGACTTCACTTAGAATAATCATGGGGCTTAAAGATAGGCATGTGCTTAAACGTCCTCCTCGGTTCAGGGTCCAGATTAGTAGGTAAATAAAGACCCAAACTAACTCTTTAAGAAGAGCCCTTAAAACCAGGCAAAGAAGGTGAAATCGTTAGTGACTGTGTTCTTGCAAAGAGCTGGACTTTGATAGTAAGGGCCAGCTCAATAGGTTGTAGCATCTGTTACCAAGCCATTGTGGATAATCACTTTAACACCAAGTGAAGTTCCCTCCCTCTATGACTCATCAGAATTTTTTTTCAAGAAATCTTTCAAGAGGAAAATACTGTTTAGTTGGGGTGGGGATGGGAATTCTTTGGGGGAAATGGTTTGTCAGCTAAATCTTCTATTGGAAAAACTTCATTTTGAACTTGCCCGGGTTGAATAGACAGAGAAAATGTTTTGGTTTTGTTCAGTCCCAAACATAAACTGAAATGAAAATAATTTAGGAGTCCCATTCTTCCCAGGAGCAATGCCGCTTGGAGAGAAAAGGGCCCAAAGTACAACTCTCAGCATGCTCTACTGGGGTTGAATGGCCATTATAAGACAGCCTTTCTAGGGAATGCAGTCAGTCGAGGATTTGGGGAGCTCTAGTTCACTGGTGCAATCAAATGAAAAAGCTTCGGTCTGAGACCCAAATTTAAAAAGGGTTTGGCTTAGCTTGATCATCTGAGTTGGAAGGGACCTTGAGGGTCGTCCCATCCAGTCCCCTGCTGGATGCAGGACGATTACAGCTACAACGTCCCCGACAGATGGCTGCCCAGATTCTTCCTGAAAACCTTCAGTGCCTGAGAGCCTAAACCCCTCCCTAGGCAACATGTTCCACTGCTGCCCAGCTCTCCTAGTTGGGAAGCTTTTTCTTATATTTAACCTAAATCTCCCTTCCTGTAACTTGAGCCCATTATTTCTGGTGCTGCCTCCTGTAGCGATGCAGAGCAGCTCCTCACCATCTGCTTGCTGGTAGCCCTTTAGATATTTGAAGACTGCGATTGCATCTCCTTTAGTCTTGATGCTCTGAAACAATTATTTTGGGGGGTCAGTCCAAACCAATAAATTCAGGGGTTTTATTCTGTAGAAAATGTGAAAAGAATAGAGTCTCAGGGTGTTAACAGACGTCATGAGACCGTCTTTCACACCCGGGGGAGGACTTTCCCTAGCCAGGTGAGCTCCAGCCACAGGAACATACGTTCCTGCGGCCTCCGCCAGCCAGGGAGAGAGGGTGGGGAGCGACATGTGACCACCTAGCCACATCCCCATGCTGCCGCCATCACCCACCACGACTGCCTATATTACAGGCAGCCCAAAGTAGCCGTAGCCAAATTCTGGTTGCGTTTACACCTGAATCCACCTGTAGCCCTATGTAGGGAGACTATTTTGTCATCTCTTGGGGGACTTTGGGAGAAGGGTGTTTTGGTGGTGGTTAACTCCTTGGGATTTTCTGATGTTTATTTATTACAACTTGTATACGAAGGGGCTCTTACTGCAGTTGTAACTAAAGTTTTTGATCAGGAGCTTCAAAGGGCCTGTGAGGCTGTTGTATTGCAAAAAGTTGCTCCATTTTATAGATTTTTTTCAGTTTCTAGTGGAGGGGCAACCTATCTTCAACTCATTGCTGATTCAAAATATAGATCCTGATTGAAGTCTCTGGGTGCTACTGTTGCATCAGGAACAAATAAAGCATGAAGAACTCTCTTAAATCAACTTGAACATTCCAAATATTGTTGGAGCAACTTAATTCGCTGGGTGACCTTGGGCAAGCTACTATCTCTCAACCTCAGCTCCCCTATCTGTAAAATGGGAATAATCATGATCTACATCACAGGGTTGTTGTGAGAATTAGATGAGGATTAGAAAGCACTGTATTATAAATGATAAATAACTGTCTGGCATTCTTTGCCAGTAGATGCTAACGAAGTGAGAAACAAGATCAGCTTTTGTGATAAGTCAGACAGTTATTCTGCTACCTCAGCGCTGGGCTTGCTTACAAAATTACTAACAGCAGTAAATACTGCTGTATAGACTGAATCAAGTCATGTGCTGTTAGTAGATTATGGGATTTAATAATTCAAGCACTTCTTTATTTAAAAAAATTACCTATAAGAGGAACTTCTAGCATTTACTCTTTAAAATATGCACGTGCGCCTATGTTTGAGGACAATTTGCACTCGTACCACTTTCTAGAGTGCAGCTGTGCTGAGAAGAACTCACTGTTCAACAGACTACTATAAAGTGGTCAGCTTTTAGCTTGTGTAACACAAATCTATTTGAGCCCCTTCATTTAACATGTTCCTTGACTCTGTGGTACCCCCAAGTGAATTGCTGGAGATGTGCGAGCTTAGCCTGGAGAAGATGGGCGTGGTGTTTGAAGAAAGCAATGTTTACATGTTGCATATGATGTATCAAGCCATGGGTGTATGTCTGTATGTGCAAGACTGGGACGGTGCACTGCGCTATGGAGAAAAGATTATTAAACCATACAGGTAAGATTTATAGCTTTATTTTTAATTATGTAAAGCAAGGAAGCCAAAAACAAAACAAAACCTTTTGCAGCTTAAAAGACTGAGCATTATTAGTGTTTTGGGGGCAGCAAGTCTTCGCATCATGTTGTAGAAGCCGATGTATGGCTTTTGATTGGTGTAAATCCAGATTGGAGTAACTTCATCAATGTCAATGAGAACAACCTATGGCCCTAACGAAGTATTTAGCAATGCTTAATTTTCTGCCACAGAATCTGAGACCATTTGCATAATAAGAACTAACAAGTGGCAGTTAAAGCTGGACCAAATGAATTACCCCCATCTATTTCATGCCCTATTTCATGGGTTTGGGGAGCAGGAGGCAAGGGCAGCTCCTTTTCTTTCCAAGTCGGCACATGACCTTGGTCTCCACTGCTCTGGAGTCGGAGTCTGTGAAAATGTGCAAAATCATGGCAATGCAGCCCCCAGCTAGGGACACCCAAATGCTGCCTTTGAGGGGGAATCAATTTCCCCTTGTTGCCTTTCTTTTTGGGCTCTGCTCATGCTAACTGGGCTTGTTCCAGAAGCTACACTACTAACTTCCCAGACCCATTCACAAGTCTCCCGAGGAAAGTCTCGTCTTGGGGATGATAATCTCTCCAGCTGGGGAGTGCAAGTGAGCACGCTCACTCTGGCGTGGATGCCAGTGTAAAGGGAGTGGGGATACAGAGAGCGCGCCAGCACATTCTCCCAAGAGCTAGATACTATTTATCAGCCCTGCGCCTTGCCCAGTTTCCACTAGCTCACAGCCTGGCATTCCAGGCCAGCTGCTGAGCCCAACTCTTGCAAGGAGCAGTGCAGTGTGCCGCCGCTTCGAGCACCGCCTGTAGAAGAGACGTGCAGCCTTGCGTTAAATCCCCACGCTTTGGGGATAATAGGAATGGACAATGCCGCAGGTTCTGGGCAGCTCAAGATGGAATATACACACAGAGCCTTTTGACTTGTAGCAGGCCAGATTAGATATCTGTCAGAGGCATGTGCAATGAATTTCAGTCCAGTTCCCAAGTGATGATTGTCCCCACCACTAAAGCAATGGCACTTAATTCATGTTGGCAGCAGCAGAGGGCTGGAAAGTATGGCATACTTATGTCCCCTCCGCTGAGCTGTTGCTGTTGTGTATTCATATAGCACCAGCAATATACCTAGCCCGAACAATCGGTGAAAAAGAAATGCTGCAGGTTAAGATGAAGTCAGGGCTGGCCTGCACCAGGAACTGTATGCCATGCTTCCTCTCTCCTAACAGCCAGCGTGCTTTTAAAGTGGCTCTGCAGGAGCAGAAAGGGGCGAGCGACTCCTATTCTCCCTGTTGATGGCTCAGCAGAAACCAGTGGCTGGATTGGAGCTCCTACTGTAGAGACAGGAGGAGCCAAGCACCCTGCAAATCCACTTGCCAGCTGAAAGTCAGAGAGGAAAGTGGTGGCCGGTGTCACCCCTTTGCTTAAAGGGAAAATTGTAAAATTGGAATTCCAGTAATGGGAATTCTCCTTTTTAAACGGAGAGGGGAAAAGCGCAACCTTCTCAGTCCAGAACAAGCGGGTTGCACGAGATCAATGCCAAGGCTTGGATCAGTGGTCCCCAACCTGATGTCCTTTCATGTTGCTCATGACAACTCAATAAACGCATGCAAAATATTGAGGAGGAGGAGGAGGAGAGAGTGTGTGTGCCTCTGAACTGGCAAGGAAAAGGTTAAAATGTGCCTGGTACTTCCAAGCTGGTCCCATTGCTCTGCCCAGGGTTCTAGTGTAGCTTGCCTTAAGTCTTTAGCTGTGAAAGTGGCTTGTGACCACAAAAAAGCTTGGGACCAGTGGGTTTAATGGATCGACTACTGGGGCGCAGGGGGCAAGAGGAGCGGTGAAGCTAAGTTTACAGGACCAGTAACACCCTATCTCTCTTGCAGTAAACATTATCCTTCCTACTCGCTTAATGTTGCCTCTATGTGGCTGAAGCTAGGGAGGCTTTATATGGGACTGGAAAACCGAACTGCTGGGGTTAAGGCCCTGAAAAAGGTATGTCTCTCCTTACAGATTTTTGTTCATTGCACCCATCACTGGCATTGTGTAACGTGTCTCACTGGAACATGTAGTCTGTGTCATGCAGTTGCTGTCTGTTCCCTAGTTTGCTTGCTTTGTGGCTGCTGTCTTCCTGTTTCAGCAGGACTGTGTTGTAGTTGGGGAAAGCCTTTTCCACATCACAGAGAACTTCCTGCTATTCCAAAATCAAAACCAGTTTGGAGATTGGTAGTTTGCCCTCCTAGGTGAGGGCTCCATCTCCCCTCAGGACCCAGCTGTAGTTCAGTTTCATTTGTGCCGCTATACTTCATTGTTGCCTCTGAAGAATTGTGCTTTGTTTTTGTGGTTCATATATTGTCACTAGCTGCTCAAAAATCTGTGTGTTCTTGGCTGTCGTTGATCCTGGCACATAACACAAAGCAGATTGCTTTTCGGTAGACGGCTTGAATTTAAGTACACATGTTAGGGAAAATATTGTGCTGTGACTGGAAAAAAACTAGTGCGTGGTGGAATTTTTTTTTTTTTTGATAGACCTCTTTTGTGTGTGTCATCCATTTTTCATCATCCAGTAGGGGTGTGCATGTTTTCATTATTATAATAATGATAACAAAAATTGTCATTTTCGTTATTGCAATAACAAAAATGACAACCGAGAATAATGACGATACCAAAAACGACAACTGAAAATACAGATAATGGTAACGATATCAATAACAAAAATAACTACCGATAAAAACGATAACCAGAAACACAAGCGACAATGTCATTATTGTCATTATTAGTGCTGTGGCAGTTGGGTTTTGGAGGGAAAACGTGGACAGGAGAAGGGAGCAGACATCACAGTCTTAACAGGGTTGAACTTTTGAACTGTGCCTGTGTTGGGAGGGGCAAGCAGCTCAGCAGTATCTGATGGATGTATCACTGACCAATGAGCAATGCAAGCAGGCCCCAGTAGTCTCATGGCACTCTGTGATTGCTCAATGCCTGCTGCCTCCCACAGCCAATCAGGGGGGCTCTGGGGGATGGCACTGCAGCCCTTTATAATGGGAGGGCCAGATTTTTTCTCTCTGTTCTGTGAGAGCTCTGCTTGTCAGGTTGCGTTTACAGAACTCTGGTGATTGCACACACAAAATCCTTCCTAGCCCTCATTATATTACCACCAATACCTTTCCTTCCTCATACCCTACATTTTACCTTCTCCCTTTCCCTGCCCTTCTCCCCCCTGTACATTATATATAGATAGGTAGTATAGATTAGAATAGTTACATAGATAATTGATTAGATAATAGATTTTGTTTTCCCTTCCCATCTCCCTTATATTTAGATAGATATTAGTTGTGCATGGGAATCGATAATGATATGGATACCAACAATAAAATCTTCGTTTGAAATGGTAGCGATATAGATAACAAATATCGACAACGATAAAACGATTAAAATGATAACTAGAACAAAAATGACATTTTTGAATAACGAAAGCACATGGGGGCCTGTTGCACACCCCTATCATCCAGTACTGACCTTCAGCTTGTAGTTTCATTGTCTCCTTCCCTGTCTACAGACTTGAATGCAAGACCTTTTTTCTTTTAGAACCCCTCTCTAACATTTTGCTTGTATTACTGTTTTCCCACGGTCTGATACTTGTGAACAAGGATGTAGCTATAGTAGGTGCACCTGCACTGGTGTCCATGAGCGGGAACCTACGCTTTCTGATGCCACTAGGAGAGGCGAGAGGTCCCTGCTGTGGCATGTATTTAATTCGGACCCCACAATAGATGCTAATAGCCTGACTGCAAGCTTTGCTCTTTGGGAGATCTAATGACCTGGGGTGAAGCCCCTGGAATCCTAACACCTTCACTGTAGACCTCCTGAATGAAGTACAATGGGATATTGTATTTAACACATGTAATCTTTTAGAAGAGCAGTCCCCACCCTTTTTGCCTTTGTGACCCAACTATGAGGCTTCAGTATAATCCACACAGAAGCAAAGACTTGTAGAGTCTATTCAGGTATCATTTGGGGTCTTGACCCCATTGTGTGTGAACCTCTGCTTTATGCTAAGCCAGTAGGAAATGAACTCTCAGGTTCCAGACAGACCAGTGCCCAAAAATGTATGTACCCCAGTTGATGGTTGGAGTAGACATGACAGTGGTGCTGCAGGGGCAGAGTTTTGGAGGTGTGCTTTGGAACCCCTCAGAATGAAAGGTGCAGTGTAAAAGTAAAACCAATACCACATGAAACAGAACTCAGACAACTGTTTGCTATTGGGTTCCTTTTTAAGAGGACAAAAAGATGGTACAAGGCCTCTGACAGTTCCAAATCCCCAAAGAGAAGTGCTTCATCGACTGGTGGTGTATGAATAATGCTAGGAGTACTTTTTCCTTTTGCAGGCAATTGCCATCATGGAAGTAGCGCACGGAAAGGATCATCCATACATTTCTGAGATCAAAAAGGAATTAGAGGACCACTGAGCCTTCGAATCGATGCAATCCTTCAACCTTTATTTAAAAGCCTTGCTGTGGAAACCTTCAGGAGCGCTTTGAAACCTGACCGCGTATGAAAGTTTTTCTGTAATATAATTGGAATGACAAACATGTAGTGCGCTTGGACTTGCTTCTTGCATTCTCAGAGGCTTATGTGAAATGTCTTGAGTCTTTACATAAATTAATTTTGGATGCTTTTTTTTAAAAAAAGGAAATGCCATGGTTTCACGCAGTTTATGCCTTGGACTCATCATGAACAGAAATGACCAATTTTTCTCTACAGATTTTAATGTATTGTACAAACAAATGAAGTTGGGGCAGTCCTCCTGTCCGTGCTTGTTTGCTCGTTTCTGATGTTGTTCTGTTAATATATTTAGACAGGAATTTTAGCTCTCTGAGAGAGCTGAAAGCTGTATAGGTGCAGGTAAGTAGTTTATTTACAGCCTCAGCTAAATATACACAAAAACATCCATCATATACAACTATAAAAATTGGATACATCTTGGACAAAATTACATACACATCCCGTCTGCTCAAAATGAGCCCATCTTATCACCACTTAATTTGCTTAGGCCACTCAAGCCAAGCCTTACCCCAAGTTAAACCCCCAGTTCAACTTGACGCTATCCATTGGGGGAGTGGCTCCATTTATCCACAGCTAATGAATTCTTAGTCTTGTATTCAACGGGAATCCTAGACCAAGCTGGCATTAATACAGTAAAGGCTGGCTGGGTACAGTTAGTTCCAACAGCAGTCGCTAAGATTCTCAGGACCTCGCTCATCTCCCAAGAACCACCAATACCAGCCAGAACCCTAAGCTCAAGCTTTCTTAGAATGTGACCTGGCTGCACAGGTATATCTGGTCAAGTCATTTAGAACTCTAGTAGACTGGTTCTGGAATATCCAAATTGTTTGTTCAGTAGTATTGAAATTCCTCAAATTGTTTAGGAGTGAGGCTAAATACCTAGTTCTCAAGTCCAGGTATAGACAGGCCCAAAGAAAATGCTGCAGGTCTTCAGCCCCACAGAGGGGGCAGGAACATAATCTTTGCTGGTATGGTACACCTATCTGAGCAGCTGTTCCTATCTGATTAAATCTTAACTTTGTTAGCACCTCTCTGTGCTGAAACTAACACTTCATAAGTAAGGAGCTTGTCCCCGCTCAGGCTGGATGTAGCTATAGAACGGGGCACACCTTGCTGTTTGGTGATATCGCTAAACCTGAGATCAATGATATGCTTGTCATGGTAGTGGATAATTAGAGGCCCATATATCCCCCAGACCCGAGTAGAAAAGTCATGTCTTTATTACCAACCAACCATGAGGGCAAGGGTCCCCTAAAAAATACAGCCTCCTATACATAAAGTATACAGCCTCCTAAACAAGCCTCCAGCGGGGCTTGTTTAGGAAGTCTTAAGGGCAAACATTTCCTAATCTATCCAATAATGGATAGGACCTAATCTGGCCTGCATTGTTATAGTCATACAGCCCATTTTGGCCCTAAGCAATGGGGCTGGAGTTTGCTGATGGACCAATAGCATTTTCCTGAGAAAAGCAGTCCGGGCTTTCTCTACAATCAAGACTGCCTTCTTGTCAACCCCTCACATCTCAGCCCCATAAAGTACTGTGGCCTCAAGCTTTGTTCAGCCTGCAATTAATGCTTTGGCTCAGGGTTTCCCCTTGCATTTATTATAAAAGGACAAAATGCCACTAGGCACGTAGGTCACCTTAATGACCACATTCCGGGCTTGGGGCACCTAACTCAGTGTGTTGATGAAGGCTAAGCCCAAGTAACAAAAGCTTTTGACCATCTCTGTTGGTTGACCATTTGTGAAAGCTGTATATTTCTCATTGGTTAAAAAAAAAAAAAAAAAAAGGGGGGGGGGGTGGACACTAAAACCTACCCATATGAGCAGCCAAGCTGATATAAACAAAGCATAGGGGGGGAAAGTATGGCCCGTGTAAAAAATGATAAACAGACATTGTAAAAACAAACTCATTTAGTGATCAACCACACACTGTATGAAATAATAATATTATTAAAGTCCATGCAAACCCAACTGTATAAGTAGAGCTCGGAAAAGACAAGATGGAAACAATATTGTTAACGTTTCAGCGAATATTCCAAACAACTGTTGGCTAAGGGGTTTCATACTATATCAATTAGTCATTAGGGTTGCAGTATAAGAGCACTCACCTCTGGCGGAAGCCATTTTAACAGCTGGAGTTAGCTAGTCTTTCTCTCCAAGTTGTGTCAACCTTCCTCTCCTCTAGTAGTGGGAAGGGAGAATTGTTTCCCCCTTCCTGCCAGTTTTTTTGGGGGGCAGGGGGTTGGAACTGTTGACTGACCTCTTGTTTATAATTTGAGAGGGGTTTACTATTAAAATATTTTGTTTTACTTTTAGAGAAGCCTTCTATTTCATCTTAGAGAGCTCTTCCAGAGACGAAGTTGGCACTTTGGGCTTTTTTGTGCTTTACAAAGTTTCGTAAGTGGTATCTTATAGATATATTTTTCAAGTCCATTTCTGAAGAAAGACCTTACAGTGGAGTTAACGTCCACTGGTTAGTGATTTGAGTGAGCTGATACTAATGGGTATATTAACTTTCTTTTCACTAGTCTTGTTTTGGTTTTTGGTTTTGCCAGTGGAGGTACATAGGGGGGGGAATTAGATTTCCCAGTGATAGGCGAGAGTGGGTGGGTTATTTAATTGTTTTTCTAAAAAAGGTTTTTATTTGATTCAATTGCAAGTGTTGAAAATTGTGAACATTTGTTTCGTTTTACTTTTGTTTTTGTAGATTCAACAACTTAGTGTTCTGAAGAAGGCCTATGGCTGAAACATGTTAACAATATTGTTTTCATCTTGTCTTTTCTGAGCTCTACTTATACAGTTGGGTTTGCATAAACTTTAATAATAATACTATTATTTCATAGTGTGTGGTTGATCACTAAATGAGTTTGTTTTTACAATAGTCTGTTTATCATTTTTTATACGGGTCATAGTTTTTTTCCCTATGTTATTTTATTTGTATTTCCCTTTGGTTTCCAATAACTTTCCTTGGGCATTTATTTAGTTCAGATCTACCCGTTCTGCAGAGAAGGGGCTGAGCCTGGCATAGGATGTGTGGCAGTATCTCTGCAACTTTGAGAGCACTTGTCCAGTTCAGTATCCGCTTCTGCAGGGATAGTGCAACGTGAAAATCCATCTCATTCCCTGGGCCTCCACGGCACAAGAGGGTTCTACTCCCAACTACAGCAACCCTGTATCACCTGCTATTGCTCATCTTCTCCATGCATAAGCCTTCAAGAGAAGGGGGGGCTGAAAATTCAAATAAATAAAGGAAACTTTTTAACAGGGTTCTCATGCTTAGTGCATTTTAAGGGAAGGCTGGACTCTGGCTGTTCCTTGTACTGAATCTACAAGGGGAAATGGTACAAATGGCCGCTGCTTCCTCCTCTTGATCTCCAGTTGGGGCATCCAAAAGCCTGCAGAAATTAGCTCCTCAAATGGCCTCTGGAAAGACAAGCAGGACTGGCTCTTCAGGGAGTGTCAGCGGGGGGACTCTATGGCCCCTTGTGACAAACATCTGAAAATGGCTTTGATTTTGTACCGTAGTCCAGAGCTAATATCTTCAAATTTGAATTGCTAGGACAGCTGGACTTTTGAAACAATGGTAATCAAAGCCTTGGGAGGGGGCACAGCTGCTGAGGGGGACCCAGCCAGGCAGCAAATTTTAAGAGGTGATTAGACTAAAAATGTGTCCTTATAAGCAACTTCAAATCCAGGTGAGTGATTCCAGTATAACTGATAGGGTTGATCCAAGCTTCTGCTGAGTGTTCCCAATACTCTGCTTAGCCATGTTTTAACTAGGCTCAAGTATAACAGCCGTATTCTCATAGTCAGCACTTCTGAGTTCAAACCCACCACAGAACTGTGACTCTCTTTATACAACTCCCAGTGTAACTGGAAAGTTCACACCGCTCCTCATCCAATGCCTGCTCTAAGCTGAACCTCCATAAAACCGGAAAGGAAGTAGATAGAAGACTCCTGTAGTCCTCACTCTGCCAATCTAATTACATGGGACATACTGTGGTGATCCTAAAATAGATAGGCAAGAACAATGGCTTTCCTTGGAAAAAAAATGGTTTATTGCATAATGTGAAAAAAGGACAGACATAGCCTTTTACAACAAAAAACCGTAGTGAGTCAACAACATTGTTGCATTTGAGAAAAGGCAACTATTTACATCAAGGCAGTGAAAGGTGCACAAAAATGTTATTACAGTCACCTAACGCACAATAGAACTTTATAAAAACAGAAAGGAGAAAAAACAGTGCAAAAATACTGTCAAAAGTAACTGGTTTTATACACAAGATAAAACCAACAAGCAGAAGCTTATTTACTGATATGAATATTATAAATTAGAATATAAAATAGCATGCATAGATTTTATTTTTTTTAAAAAAGGCTTTTAATAGTATAAAAGGGGTATGGCATACATACGGAATTAACATGGAAAAAAACCTGACCTCAGGTGTCTATTAAATTTGTACATACGGGGGAGGCTGAGAGTCTGTTCAAGAAGTGTCTTGGATTATGCTGCAATGCAGTTACAGAATAAAAATGGAAGCATCAAAATACTGAAGAAACACAGGACAATAAAATCCAGTGATGTAAAACTAATTCAGCATGTTATTTCATGTAACAGGAGTCCCACACAATTATCCATGTGCATAGGAGCCTGTAATCTTAACCTCTTATTCTTTGTAGAATATCTGTGGATGCAAATAGTGGGAAAATGCTTCCCCAAGGACAATCCCAGCATTGTAACAATCTTATTAGAAAAACACTCCTGGGCTTGCTGATAGTATTCTTAGACTGGATAGCAGCAAGAGAAGAGATCTTTACAGGAGAAACTGCAATGATTCATTCTAATCACTTTCTGTCCACTTCAAGTTGAGCACCAATCCAAAAGAACTGACAGGCTATTACTTGAATTGGGTTCATAAGAGAAGTCTTGATTACTGAAGTCAATAGAAAGAACCCCATTGACTTCAATAGACCCTAGGCCAATACTAATTTATGTAAAATGAGTAGAACTGTGACCTAAACTCTGAATGTGTGCTTTAGAAATACTTCTTTGTAAGGGTAGTAGTACTTTGTGGTTCTGGTATTGAGCTACCATTTTTAAGTCTAGTTTGCCACTTGGCATAATGCAACTGTTCTTATGCTTGGAAACATTGTGATGAGAGCAATGTGCAGCATGAAGACAAGAACATACACAAGGAAACTTTTTCCCTCCCATGAGCCTCTCTGAAAATTAACACAAGCTCTACAGGCTGGATAGGAGTTGGGGGCATGGGTGCTTAATGGGTGTGGCCAGGCTTGGGAGGCTCCAGATCACGGTCTATGCCAAGGGTAGGAACGCTCCCATAGGCCATGCTGAAAATGAGCACAAGTTCTGAGGCCCACACCGAAGCTGGCAGTGGGAGTGCTTATCAGGTGCTTTAGGAAGAGGACGGTCTAAATCATGAATTTGTGCCATGAATCTGTTCCCTATCCGTGTGTTCCTGAGCTCACTCAGTGCTTGAGGGTAAGAATGGGAAAGGAACCACATCACATAAAAGCTTGCCATGGGTCTCATTTGGCTCCTACCCATCATCTATACCATGGACCCATCCCCTAGCCTTGAGTGTGTGCCATCATCTCTGCTCCCTTCCCCTTTCAGTGCTTGGTTCTGTAGCCCAAGTCCAGGAACTAAAGAGGCCCACTCTGGCTCGATCCCAAGGACTTGAAGGTTCTCTAGCCCTGACCTAAAAACTTGTGCATAAGGAAATGCTGATCAGCTAACAACAAATACCGCTGAAGGGCTGGGTGCTTTGCTTGTTTGCTGGGGAAATTAGGAAAAGGTATTTATTTTCAATACAGAGCTCTGGTTAATAACAGTTTAAGATTTTATATATTTTGTAGCAAGGTTAAACAAATTATGGTAATGAATGATAGACCTACTTAAACAAGCCAGCTTCTCCCATGCAGAGCAGCCTGCCTTTAGGTTTATGTCCAATCCCCAGTCCCGTGGGAACAGGATGAGGCCTTAGGGGACAAATTCAGAGAGGCAGAACACTGGAGAGGCTTAGGGGTTGCAGTAAGAGATGTGAGTCTGGAAAAAAAATTCCAGAAACTTTCAGATAAAATCCAGGCTTCTCCTCCACCCCTCCAAACGTCTGCTAAGGAAATATTGAGAAAAACTGAAAATAGACTTCCATGCTTACTATAAACCAATGTAACAAAGTACTATTATAGTAGTTCTATAACTATAAATAACTTGACTGTTGCTTTGATCCCAAAGAATACAATCAAATTTGTTTTGACAGTCAAGTAAATATGCGAAATTACAGTTTTTCCAAAAATTAGTTATTTTATGAAAAAGAAAAAAAACCAGAAAAAGCTTTTCCTCTGTGACTTCAAGATTTCCAGCACGGTTACATCTTTTGGATGAACTGAGCACCAGGATATCTTCAACGAGTTCTTGACGAGGAAAGAAAAACACCCACTGTGTGTACACAAAATGGCACCCACACTTAGCCCAAATGGTGTGATAGCATCATCGCCATTATGGTTAAGGGCATCAGCCATTTTATGCATGTGCAAAATGGTCCAGTGGCCATTGTGCACATGCTCAACTGATTGTTCTTTTTAAAAAAAACAACCAAAAAACACTTCTCACTGAGAACTTGCACCAGGACCAAGCTCTCGGTCCCGGTTCTCAACATAGTGAGAAATACAAGCAGACATTTAGCTTTTGTTTCACTCCAAGATTAAACCCTATATTTGCAGTGTAGGGTTTGCAAGAAATAATGGGGGAGCCCAAATCATCCTGGTTATCTGGATTATTAATGCCCTTCTAAGTCTATGAACAGAATCTCAATCAGAAGGTAACCCCATTCATTTCACTGAAGGGAAGCTACCATGGAACTAGTCACAGAGGAAGGCACTGCAATACTGACTAATGACATATCCCTGTGGCTTATTATCCCCTCCTGTCAGCACCCAGCAGAAAAGCAGGAAATTCATACAAGTCATTATCAGCAACACCAAAATCTTCACTCTCTCTTTCCAAGGCTGATCAGTTTGACAAGAGCCAAGCTCTGCCGTGTCCTAAAAGCAGTAGGCTGTTGCTAAAATAGCTCTTATGGCCGAGAAGATCTGGGTTTTCTTCCAATTAAGACAAATCTCACCTCATGAAAAGAGACTCAGAATTTTTTCAAAATATATCCCTGTGCATATAGAGCCAGCAAAGGTTGGTTTAAACAACAAACTCCAACTGGCTGTAATTTTATTTTTAAATAGGCTCTGTGGAAGGACCTAGTAGCATATTTTTTCATTTGTTATACTTAACAACTTGATTCCTGCTTCTTTTGATGAAAGGACAGCTGAAAACTCAGTTGGTTAAATTGTGAAAAGGTACTGTTTCCATGAGAAATGGTGCTGAGGCAACAGTTTAAAATAAACCATAAACTAATGAGGACAGAAGGGGCTTTTTGTGTCTTGTTTTAAATATCTAAGGTGCACTAGTAATGTAGGCAAATGCCATTCCTGAAAAGAATTTGTACATGCACTGCTTTCCTCTCTTTTGTAAAGCAATGTCTTACCAAGGCCACTGTCAGAGATGAATGTGCTGGAAGCACTAGGAATAGCTAGCAGCACCAGGCACCCACTGCTAACACTGAAATTCCCTTTAACCCTTAAGGAACATACTATGTCCCAAGCATCTGTAACCCAGGGACTGGATCATTCCCAGGGCTATGGAAGGAGCGCAAAGCTGGGGCAGGACTCCTTTATTTAATTGGCCCCCTCCCTGCCTGCCTTGGGTCTAGTTCCATCCCCTCAGCCCAGGAAGTAGCAGCTGGGATTGGGCCAGTGTGTGTATAGGATATGTTGAGAGATGAGGACTTCCGGCCTAGAGCAGCTCTGATGAGGACTATCTGTTCTCAGAGGGACAAGAGACAAAGGGGCCAATCTAAGGTCTGTGTACACAGCACATACCATGTGTGCCCCAAGTGAACATCATGTGCACACATCCTGCACTTCATATGCCCCTAATGCCCAAGCCCTCCATAGCACACTGCCTACATTCTAGGTCTGTTTTGCAGACTAAATGTGAAAATAGTAAGTGAAGTAGCCCCTAGGGTGTTAGGAGAATGATTTTTTCTTGCTACTCCCAAGCCATCCTTCCATGTGCTCGGCCTTTTGCAAATGCAGGCTGAAAATGAGTAATATCTGTTAAAGGCGAATATTTCATCCACAGAAGACATGGAGAGTATATGCTGGAGCCACAAGGCAGGCTGATTAATTCACTCTGAGTTCCTTGTGAGCTAACTGAAGGAGGGGAAGACACCAATGTGTCTTCCCCCTCCACAGGGTAGTCCAGAGATGAATTGGCAACTGTCGGGAAAGAGTTTGTCAGTTTGAAGTCATTATCAGAACCTGTTTCAGTTCAATTTGTGAAAAGTTAAAGCAGTTCTTCAAGATTTCCAGTTCAAGCCTTGGGGAATGAATTCTTGCTGTAACTAAAGGCTGAAAAATGACCAGATATGCATTACCCATAAAAATGTGTTAGAAACACAAATAATTTTAGCTTGTGAGAGAAAGAGAACAGGGATAGAAACCCCATATTTTAAAATTGTGGAAGAAAAATAAAAAAGGTAATTTTTCTTTAAATCTCGCTGTAGTTTACACTGACTAATGAAATTGGATAGAAAAGCCTTGTTTCCTGTCCTTCCTTTAGGTTAGGAAGTATGCTCCAAGGAACCTAATCTTGATAAAGTTCAGTCCCTCATTATCACAAGGATCAGTTTTTCCTCTCTCAAATGGCAGTGAAATTCACCTCCCTAACCTCTGAGAATTTGACAAACAGGGCTAACAGGAAGCTCTGAAGCCATGAACCATCCCAGTTTGCTGAAGACACTAACTGATGAAAGTCAAGGTAACAAATGCTAGGAAAATTACACCAAAGTCTACATTTACCAGGCTTTCCGCAAAAGGGAAAGAGTGAGTCACCTTAGACTCCAACTGACCAGGCTTCTGCAGAACTGATTGAAAATGGTTGCTTATTATGTCAGCATCTCTTTGGCTCATTTGGAGCATAGTTTGCTAATTTCAAAAGGCTTTCTCATGCAATTTGTAATTAAAAGATACTTGTATTATTATGCTTTTGCACTACAAGAAGCCATTTAATGATGATTATGCTTAATTCCCTCCCCCTTTTTTAACACGGCCATTATGAAGAGTCAAAGAACTCATACATTTTAACTCAAGTATTTGAATAATCAAACCTAAGAACAGATTATTTTTCCATCTGACTTTCTGCCTCTCAGATCCAAATGGAGCAATGGGATTTGACAGCTCTGAGTTCAAACTTAATTCATCATTAGCAAATTATTCAAAAAGCTATAACGAGATAACTAATTTAATACACTTTGCTTCAAGGTTCATTCCTTGGCCTGTTTCCCAGATATAAAGCATCTCTCTGCAATTACCATGCAGATGCCACTGAAAAGACTTTAAATGGCTGAAGATAATTTAACAAGAGCTATGTTGGCATGGGCAGAAGTCAGGAAAACTCAAGTTGACTGAAGAATCAACAGACTTAAAAGGAACATTGTTGGGATGTTTTTTTGGCATTTTGAGATGCAGTTTTTTTGAATTACTCTTTTTGTGTGTGTGGTGGCCTGGTACAGAGATCTTCCTCCTTTATCAATGTCCTTCTCTGATCATCATATTTGCACTCACGTGTTTGTTTTCATGATGCCAGGATATGAACACAAATGTAAAGATAAAGAATCCACAAGGTGCTGAGCGTCCTCATCCAGAATGATGGAGTTGGAAGGAACCTTGTCTATCATCTCGCCCAGCCCCTTGTCGGCCCCTTTTGGTGGAGGCTGGGGTGTTCAGAACCTTGTAAGACTGCACTTTTAAGCATTTGTTTTATGAAAAAGTAAATGTTCAACAAACTGATTTAATCAGAACAAACTAAAACAAAAAAGTTAAACTCCAGCGTTATTAACCCAATTCAATAGCAAGGACAAGGCGGCAAATTCTGGAAGAGAAGCAGCACGGGGGGTTGGGGGGTAACACTGGGGAGTGGAGCTCAGGTGCCTGAGGCTAAGGCACGGGTGGGGATTCATTCCCTTCCTGTAGGCCACTTTGAAAGTTAGTCCAAGCTTGCATAGGAGTTGGGGGCAAGACTGTGGAAGTGGGGAGCGAGGGTCCAGATCATGGATCTATGCCACAGATCCATCCCCTATAAGTGCACAGCTTCAAGCTCTGCTCCCTTCCCCTGAGTTCACTCTTTCACTGCTTGGGGCAGGGACTGGATCCACAGGCCAGATCCAGAAACTGGAGATGGAAGAGAACCATAGGGCTGATAGGGCTTGTGGCCTAGAGGTGCCCCATGTGCAGCACTACACACTGCTCTTGCCATAGATAAATGTTAGTGATGTAGTGGCACATGGTTGAGTGAAAAGGCAACATTAAATGGTCTCAGCTTAGGGAGGAAAAACCCACTGTATAAAAGCTTGGTGCACAAGGGATTGAGAAAAAGTGCCTTGAAAATAAAGTTGAAGCTCACTTTTCCCCAGGTCCAAGGTACTGAACTTGGATCTGGAAAGCCAGAATCTATTCAAATCCTGCCCTATCCATGAACTCACTGGGTGGCCTTGGGCAAGTCACAACCTCTCAGCCTCAGTTCCCCATCTGTAAAATGGGAATGTGTGAGTGTCAGTCTTTCCCTCTGTTCCTCTCAACCTTTGCTACCTTCGATTGTAAGCCCACTGAGCAGGGACTTGTCTCTGAAAATCTGACTGTAAAGCGCTGCATACTCTTAGCAGCATTATAGAAATGCTAAGAAGTAGTAGGTTTAATTACTGTTTTTTTCTGGATTCTCATAAAACCTTCTAATGAAGAAAAGCTCTCCTTGAGTTCAAGGCAATAGCAACCAGGAGACCATGACACTATCTGTTAGGACAGGGCTAACCAACTGGTGGCCCCCTGGGCAAAGCCAGCCCACAGTTGGGTTCCATTTGGCCCATTTGGCCCACAGCTTTAAAATCCAAATTTATTAAATATCAGTATTTTCTAAATAAACGATTCATTTCCAGAATGACATCATGCACCAACAGCTTCAGGCTCTGCAGGTTTAGCTTGCACCATTTGGGTTGGAACAGGGATCGGCTCCCAGTGCGCTGTGGCCTTCGTGCACATTGGTCACACAAGGAGAGCTTTTCGTGCAGCAAGTTGCTGTGAGGAGATCTGGCCCACAAGGGCCAAGAAGTTGGACTGCCCTGTGTGGAGGAGGGGATAATAACAAAGACTATTACCTGAAGTTGTAAAGTTGCTTCTTGCCACATATTAAGTTACGAGGTCAGTTCTTGCCAGATACTGAAAAACTGAATGTTGGGGTGCTCGCTGTAAGCCTGGTTTCTTTACTGCTTTGTAATGCTTCAGCCATTCATTTTAAGAAATATGTTTCAGCCTGTCTATATCATGGGATTTTATTTATTATCAGATTTAACAATTGCAGACTCATAACCAACATTTTAGGAGGGCTTGTTTGTGCCACCAACGGCAAAATCTTGCTTCAGAATCAGTACTGGCATCAGCACCTGAGCCCTGACACGAGAGGGGTCCCAACCCAGGCCTGTTCCGTTCTATGCCTCATTCTGGGTGGGCTGCGTTATGGCCATTCTCAAAAATTCAAGAGGCACCCAGCCCTCCTAGAGAGACAAGCTGGCTCCCTGCCTCCCCTTCTGCCCCTGCACTGTACGTTAGCCCCCTTTGTGGCTGCACACTCGTGCATTACCAGGAACGGCTCCCGTATGAAGAGAGGCTTGGATAGGTTGGAGAAGAGATGACAGAGGGGATGTGACAGAAGCTGATAAAATCATGAGGGGTGCAGAACATGTAAATAAGGAGCGGTTATTTACCCTCTCTAAGAGTACTAGAACAAGGGGACACTCCATGAAATGAACTGGCACTAGATTTAAAATGAGGAAGTATTTTTTCACTCAGCGCACAATTCACTTGTGGAATTTACTGCCAGAGGAAGTGGTCACGGCTGGTAGTGTAACTAGTTTTAAAAAGGGATTGCATACATTCTTGGAGGATAGGTCTATTAATGGCTATTAGCCAAGCAGGTTTGGGGGATGTAACCTCTTACTGTTGGGGGCTAGAACACCACGGAATGGATTGCCCATTGTGCCCTGTTGGGTACGTCTCCCAAGAGACAGCGATTGGCCACTGTCGGAGACAGGATACTGGGCTTGACAAAACATTGGTCTGACTCAGTAAGGCAGTACTTATGTTCTTATGATTCCGCATGTTCCCCCCTCTTCCTCCCATGTAGCGTTGGAAAGCAGTCTTAGTTCCTGGGGTCCTAAGTTCAACTCCTCATGGCCAATCAGGTTGCACCAGGAGCAGCCACAGGCTGAGCCCCCACCCTTCATGCACACAATGGCTGAGGCTGTTCACACTCTGAACAGCCAAGTGTGAAGTTGCACACAGAGGTAGGGCAGAGGTGCCTGACAAGGCAAGCCCAAACCCAAAATCATGACCAGTAAGAGAGAACTGAGTCCCCAGCAGGTGCCTCCAGAAAGCTTGGCTTGGAGGGGAGGGGAGGCCCCAAGGGCCCGCAGAAACCGTATACTTAATAAGCCATACAGCAAAACAAAAACCAACAGAACCCTCTGATGGCTATTAGCCAAGCAGGTTTTGGGGACATAACCTCTTACTTTTGGGGGCTGGAACAACAGGAAATGGATTGCCCATTATGACCTGTTGGGTACTTCTCTCAAGAGACAGAGATTGGCCACCTTCCTCTCTAGCCAGGTTACAATGCAAATCAATCAGGTCAACTGAGGTTCAGTTAAAAAGACATCACAACTTTCATCAATTATTTAAGAAATTCACAAGTTATTCCAACAAAAATAAATTATCTTGTATAAAATAATTCAGGGGGCTCTCTAGTGAAGAGCAACGGTTCCCTACTTTTGAAGCCACTTGAGCAACTGCAGTTCCATCTGTGCTGTGCTGCAAGGTAAGAGGTTGCCAAAGGAGAACCCCTTTTCTTGGTAACATGTTTCACTCAGGCTCACGGGCTGTTGTCAGGATCTTCTGAGGAAGTTAAATGAGTCTGGAGTTTTGTAGAAACAGGATAAGCACTTGATAGACGAATTTGTACTGAGCGATTGTCTGGACCATAAACATCCTCTGCTCCCTTAGGTGCTTCAGCATCACTGGAACATCCACTTTCTGTGAAGTGAAGGGCAAAGAGAAAAGAGTGTGGGTGGTAATTATTCTCTCTTTATGTAGCACCAATGTGCCTGACATTATTGGAACAATTTCAGTTAAAGGATCCATTTCTCTGGATCATTAATTAGAGACAGGTCCCTGCCCTGGAGGGCTTACAAAGATGGACAAGGGAAAGGGGAGAAGGGAGAGTAGAACTTAGAGGGAGAGAAGGATATATTCCTGAAGTTGAGAAGTCACAGGTGCATGTGCATAGCTTAGTTACAGCACACAAGGGAGCCTCAAATGAAAGAACGATAGGAGCATTAGTGAGCAGCCTGTAGGGATGAGGATCTAGGGAAAATCTGATGGAAGAGAGAAGCTTTTAGGAGAGATCTGAAGGTTGAGAGGAGCACAGCGTTCAAGTGCAGTGTTCAAGGAGAATTCCAGGCATGGGTGAAGGGACAAAGATAGTTTAGGGAGAAGGAGACTTTGAGGGCAGAGGAGTACTCAACTTTCTGGGTAGGAACATAGTAGCAAATGAGAGAAGGAAGATAGGGAGTAGTTAATTAATTCAAACTTCTGTATGGGATTGTCAGGAAGCAAAGGCAACTCAGTAACAATGAATGCCCACAATATGGTTTATGTCACCTTTTTCTTACATGAAGGAATGTATATGTTATGACAGGATACCAAGGGCTCAACCCTGCTTCCACTGAACACAATGGTAAATCTGAATTCAATGTGAGAAATATTGGAACAATTAGTGTTGTCCAGATAAGGGAACTGGGGCTCTTACCTGTGAGTTCCTGTTCTGCTCTGGCAAGCCAGTCCAGCTCATGTGCTTGTCCAGCAGGAGGCAGAAATCAAAGAAAACTGACTGTGCATGCACGGGGTCACCCCTTTGAGCAACTCGCTGTTGTACAGCCATTGGTCTGCAATGCACTCATACCGGTCTGCAATGCACTCAAGACATAGTTAATGCACTCCAGGAATCCGCTGCACTATTGTTAGGGCCGCTGAACTGGCCTAGCCCAAGCAGAACAGGGACTCACAGGTAAGAGCCCCAGTTCCCTTTTCTGCTCAGGGCTTCGGCCAGTCCAGCTCATGGGATGTACCCAAGCGGTACCACCAGAAGAGGGAGGGAGACAGCGGCACTATGGTAGAACAGATTGAAGGACCCGTCTGCCAAAGGAGACCTCCGCAGACTGGAACGTGCTCAGTTTGTAGTGCCTGGTGAAGGTATGCAGGGAGGCCCAGGTGGCTGCCCTGCACACCTCCTCGTAGGGAGCCCTGGCCACAAAGGCAGTCGATGTGGCAGCTCCCCGGGTGGAGTGTGGCCATATTTTCTGGGGAGGGACCTTCCCCTTTGCCTTGTAGGCTTCTGTGATGCAGGTCACCACCCACCTGGAAATGACAGCTTTTGATGCCTTAGTACCCTTGATCCCCGGCCCTATGTTGATGAATAGGGCCGAGGACGAACGGAATGTGGCCGTGCGCTTTAAGTAAATGCGCAGGGCCCGTCTGACATCTAGCAAATGCCATTCCTTTTCCCTGGGATGAGTGGAGTTTGGGCAGAAGGAGGGGAGGGTGATCTCCTGGCTTCTGTGGAACACGGAGTTGGCCTTTGGAAGGAAAGCCTGGTCTAGTCGAAGCACCACCGAGTCCCGATAAAACTGGCAGAAGTTGCCCTCTATGAATAGGGCCCCCAGCTCAGAGATCCGTCTTGCGGATGTGATGGCGCCCAGAAAGGTGACCTTGATGGACATGAAGAATAGTGAGGTCTTTCTGAGTGGTTCAAATGGGTGGGCCTGGAGCGCCACTAGCACCAGGCTGAGGCTCCAAGAGGGGAACCTGTGGACCACCGGGGGGGTGGTGGTAGGTATATTGCCCTAGTTCCCCTCAAAAATCTCTTGATCAAGTGGTGTCCTGCTACCTTAATCCCCTTGGTTGGGAAAAACATGGAGTCCAGGGCGGAGGCCTGTCTGGAGCGGGTATTGGGCTTAAGGCTGCTGTTTAGGCCCTCTTGCAGGAACTCCAGAATTTGGGAGATGTGAGCCTGTTCTGGGTCGAGCGACTTTCTATGGTACCATCCCCTGAAGGCCCTCCACGTGGATTGGCAAATCCTGCGGGTGGAAGGCCTTCTGGAGGCTAGGAGGGTGCTTATCAGCGCCTCTGAGAAGCCCTGCGCATTCAATTTCCATGCAGCCCTGTGTCAGAAGGTTCGGGGATTGTGGGAGGAACAGGGGACATGATACTGCCAGCTCCACTATGTCTGAGAACCATGGCCTCCTCGGCCAGAATGGGGCCACTAGGATGAGGGCGGCTCCCTCTGCCCTGGCCTTTGCCAGGGCCCGACCGATCAGTGGAAATGGAGGGAAGGTCTATAGGAGCATCGGAGGCCAACGTGAGCTTACAGTGTCCACCCCCTGTGATCCGTGTGCTCTTGTCCAGGAAAAGAACAGCCAGGTCTTTGCATTTGTTAGTGATGCCACTGCGGGTCCCACTAGGGAGTCCCCAACTTAAAGCATATCAGGCAGAAGGCCTGAGGACATAGGGGCCACTCCCCCGGTTCCAGGCGTTGTCTGCTAAGCCAGTCCGCCTCGGTGTTGTCCTCTCCTTTGATATGCAGGGCCCTGAGCAACAGTAGGTGTCGTTCCGCCCAGGAGAAGAGTGTGCAGGCCTCCGCGTGTAGCGTCTGGCTAGTCAAGCCGCCCTGGTTGTTCACGTAAGCCTTTGCTGTTGTGTTGTCCATGAACACCAGGACGTGGGAGTTCTGCGCATGTGGAAAACTGAGCAGGGCGAGCCTGATTGTCTTGAGCTCGAGCAGGTTGATGCTACTGGCTGCCTTGATCGCTGACCATTCTCCCTGGGCAGTCATGGTCAGGGAGTGGGCTCCCCACCCGGTTAGGCTTGCATCCACAATACTGCCCGCATCCACCCCTTTCTCTCTATCTTTTCGGCCAAAATACTTGTTCATGCCATGGTTATCTCTTGCCTCGACTACTGCAACCTCCTCCTTGCTGGCCTCCCTTGCTCTCACCTGTCCCCCCCCTTATTGCAATCCAAAACTCTGCTGCCAAGGTCATTCACTCTGCCCGTCACTTCGACCATGTGCAGCCTCCCCCTTCCTGAACGTATCCTGTTTAAACTCCTGGTTTTCACGTTCAAATCGCTCCCCTACCAAGCTCCCCCTTACCTCTCAGACCTAATTTCCCTACACACTCCTGCACGCGCTCACCGCTCTTCCTTTGTCCCCTCCCTCGCTCTCCCTCGTTTCTCCTGCTCTCCTAACCGCCTTCGACCCTTCTCCCTCGCTGCCCCCTATGCCTGGAACTCCCTCCCTGCCCACATCCGCCTTGCCTCCTCCCTCCGCTCCTTCAAATCCCTCCTCAAGACCCACCTTTTCCTTGCTGCCTTTCCCAATGCCTGCTAGTCTTTCCCCTTACTCTTGCTGTCTGCCCTCCTCTGCTGACTGCTGCTACCAACCTCTTTGTAACCAAGCCAAGCATAAGCACCTGAGACTTCGCATCCGCTTGAATGTTTGTTTGTCTTCTCCCCTGTCTCTCCCACTGTCCCCCCTCCCTGTATCCCCCCCCCCCATTGTCTTTTAGATTGTAAGCCACAGGCAGGGACCGCATCTAATTCTATGTTCTGTACAGCACCATGCCACACGACTGGCGCTATATAAATGTTTATAATAATAATAATAATAATAATAATAATCTGTCGTGATTGTGACCCTTGCAGGCTCGGAGAGGGGGGAGCCCTGTTGGAACGGTTTGTCTGTGAGCTACCAACGCATGCGCGCCACTAGGGTGCATGGCACTCATATCTGGGGGTTGCTGCCTGCGATGAGGTGCATCTGCCATGGTCTGAGGAGGCGTTGGAGTGGACGCAGGTGGAAGCGAGTCCACGGTACCTGTTGGGTGCAGGACACGAGAAGGCCGAGGAGACTTGCCAAGCTCTTCAGCCGAAGGGTTGGGTTGTTGGCGAGGGACAACCCTCCCTTTCTGATCTTTTCCTGTTGCTGGTGCGTGATGAAGACCCTGTCCCTTCTTGTGTCCAGTAACACCCCTAGGTGCTCTTGTCGCTGCGATGGTGTTAGGTGACTTTTCTGCTCGTTGATCAGAAAACTGTGTTTGTGTAGATACTCGATTGTCCTCTGGACATCCCTCACTGCTTTCTCCTTGGAGGCGGAGCGGATGAGCAGGTCGTCCAGGTATGGGTGCACATGGACCCCTTGCAGGGGAAGGTTTGCTACCAACGGAACCAGGAGTTTCGTGAAGGTGCGTGGAGCTGAGGCGAAGCCAAATGGGAGGGCCGTGCGTTGCCAGCGCCCCCCATGGTAGGCGAACCTGAGCCACTTTCAGTAGCTGGGGACAATCGGCACGTGTAGGTAGACCTCCTTGAGGTGGAGGGAGGCCATCTAGTCGTCCTTCCTGATCGCCTGGCAGATTGTCTTCAGGGTCTCCATTGGAACCTCCGTTTCCTTACTCGTCTGTTGAGGCATTTGAGGTCTAACACAGCTCTCCATTCGCCCGACTTCTTCAGGACGAGGAATAGTATGGAGTAGAGCCCCTTGCCCTGTTGATCCGGAGGCACAGGCTCTATGGCTCCGATGTCGTGTAACCAGTGGATCTCTTGAAGCATGGCCCGGTGCTTCTGTGGTCTGGTTGAGGATGGCGAGAGAAGGAATTTGCTTTGGGGGGCAGGGAAAGAGAGCTCTATTGAGTAACCCCGAGATATGCTCTCCCTTACCCACGCATCGGAGACTGAAGCTCCTGAGGCTGCAGAGAAATCCCGTAGCCTGCCTCCAATGCGTGCAGGTGGGTCAGTCTTGTTTCCTCTGACCGGTGCCCCCTTGGGGTCCTGTTGCGAGGGGGTGGCTGATAATTCCTCTTTCCTTGCCAATTAGACTTGTTTTTGGGTTGTTGTCTGTGAAAGGAGTTCTTCGGATTTCCCTTTCTGAGCCCTGCCGAGTCCCCTGCAAAGCACGCTTGGCAAAAGGAGGGCTTCTTGTTGCCCACCTGATGGAGGGTAGTGTGTTTCTCCTTACTTTTGTGGTCTTCCAGGACCTTCTCTAGGTATGTGCCAACAAGCTTTTGGCCGCTGTAGGGGCTATCCACCAGTAGATTTTTTGCTGTGTGGTCCCAGCCGCATGACCTGAGCCAGAGTCATCTGCGGGCTGCAACTCTTGAGGCTGCTGCTCTGGCGGAAGCTGTCAGAGTGTCTGTGGATGCGTCTGCAATGTATGCTATTCCTAGCATTATTCGCGATGTGAGAGCTTTCCCCTTTTTCTCTGAAATGTCCTTGCTCTGAACCTCTTGAAACCAAGAAATGAGGGCTTGTGCGATATACGTTGTGACTGTGTTCATTCTCATGGTCGCTTCAAACCCCTTCCGAAGGGCCCCCCTCGATAGCCTTGTCCGTGGAGTCTTTTGGGTAAAGGTCTAACTCGGTCAGGAAGAGGGTTTGTCGCGCTAGGGAGGCTGCCTCTGCATCCACCTTAGGTTGGTGGAGGAGGGATCCCCTACGTTGAGAGAAGACGTACAGCTGCTGCGGCAGCTTGGGGAGCCTGTATGAGCAAGTGGGTTGTTTCCACTCGTTCAGGACTAGCCTTCAAAGGCTTTGTCCAGGGGTAGGCCTTTGTCTGGCCTATGGACCCTGGGGATGTGGGCTCTAGCCTCCTGTTCATCCTCTGCCTCTGAGGGCTGGTCCTTTGTTGCCCTCTTTTTTAGTTGGAGAGTGTGAGCCACGTTTCTTTAGCTCCTCCCAATACTGGGCTGGGAGCTTGCTCCCGTGGTCAAGGGCTATGGGTAGGTGTGCATCCTGACTCTGTGCCTGGGACCCCTCCCCTTCTGAGTCCCCCAGTTCTCCCTCCTCCGAGGGGGAGTTATCACTGCCCCCTTCCTGCAATCCCAATGGGCTCGGGGACTGTGAGTGGGGCCTGGGGCTGGAGGCCTGGGGCAAAGCGGGGCACTCCTCCTCTGAGCAGAAAGGTTATCATTGTTAGTGTATACTGCAGTGATGGCTGGTAGGGCCAATGTAGGCTGGGCCAACCAGAATTTTGCAATTAATAGGGAATTTTACAGCCTCAGTTCCCCATCTATAACAAATGAGAATGTGTGTGTCCAATAGTTGTGTGTCCAATAGTTGGGAAACCCTGGATCCTGCAGCTGCCCCTCTGCCCCTGTTCTGTGGCTGCTTGCCGGGTGGTACACCCTCGGTTCCCTGGGGCTTCTTGCGGCCCTCCTGGGGGGCGGATTCTCCAGCCTGTCGAGGCAGGCCATAATTTTGTTGAAGACCTCCGCTATTACAGCGTTCATGGCCTGTTCCCCCTGCGGGGGGGGAGGCTGCGGGAGGGGGGGTCATTTTGATCGGGTCCCCCTCCCTTCTGAGCACGGGGCAGGAAGGGTCCCTTGACTGCCCCTGTGGCCCCTTTGACCCCTCGGGTTCTTCGGGGGATGCTTTGTGCCTTTGATCCCCCATCCCTGTACCTGTGACCCCATGGGGTCGTAGAGCGTTCCGGCTGGAGGGGAGGTCTCACGCCGCTCCGGAATGAGGGATGGGGCCAGATGCATCCCAGCTATGGCGGTGGGGTGGAGCCGGGATGCCATGTGGAAGCCAAGCCTGCTGGCTATGAAGGCGGTGGCTGCAGCTGCTTGCGGTGTCGACTCGAGACCAGGGATGGAGCGGGGCCAGAACACCACATGGGAGCTGGGTCCGCCGGCTAGGATGGCGGCGGTGGCTGCCTTGCGGCTTGGGGCTTTTCTGGGTCCTGGCGTGCCTCGTGGTCAAGATGGTGGCCCTGTGTGCTATGGCCACGGTGGGGGAGGGGCTTGATCCTTTCGGTGCCCTGGCATTCCCCTGACTGCCGCCGCTGAGTCCTGATGCCGCTGAAGCCTTGGGTCCTGGGATCACTCACAGAACCCGCTGCTAGGGAGAGAGAGAGGCCACGTGCGGACAGGGAGTCCTGGGCTGCGCGCAGGGCCCTGCCGCGATGCTGGAAGGCTCCGGTGTGTGCCTCTCTTGGGGGCTGCTCTCCTTGCCCCCTTTTCTTCTTTCTTTTCTCTCTTTTTCCCCCCTTATATCCAAGCTCTGCTCTGTGCAGCAGAGTGAGACTACTCCTGATAGCACGGAGGCAGGAAGAAAACTGAGTTGCACAAGGGGGTGACCCGGCGCATGTGCAGTCAGTTTTCTTTGATTCCTGCCTCCTGCTGGACAAGCGCAGTGTCACCCATGAGCTGGACTGGCCGAAACCCTGAGCAGAAAGGTTATCATTGTTAGTGTATACTGCAGTGATGGCTGGTAGGGCCAATGTAGGCTGGGCCAACCAGAATTTTGCAATTAATAGGGAATTTTACAGCCTCAGTTCCCCATCTATAACAAATGAGAATGTGTGTGTGTGTGTGTGACTGTCTCTCCCTGTGTTGCCCACACCCATGTCCTTCCTTAGATTGTAAACCCACTGGGCAATCCTTGCCTGCAACAATCACCAGCAAGCAATGTGTTAAATGGCAGGAGTACCATAGCGGAGAAAAAAGAAGTACCTTAACAGCTAGCTCAGATTACAGAAATGTCCAGTACCTTACTTAAGGTGCAATTCAAACAAACATTACAATAATTGGAATACACAGGCAGCGTAGGTCACAACTAAAATGCATGGAAAAACCAAACCCTAAATGACACACCATAAATACTGCAATTGGTCTCTGGAAGGGAAAAGATTCCCCTCCTCTGATAGAGCACTTTCAGTATCCTTCTTACAAGCTGAAAACTTCCAGACCAGTGAACAAGAGGAAAAAAATACATGGAAAAATCCTTAAGATCCCAAATTCCAAGTAGGGGGGAGCAAAATTCAAAGTGGCTAATGCAGTTATTTCCTCATTCAAAAACACTACAATCACACACTTCTGTGTACAAAATCAGCAAAGCAAATATTTTAAGTGTCCTTAGTCACCAAAAAACATTGTCACCAAATATTTTGTCTTATTTGTTTCCACTATGAACCTACCAAATATCTCAAGCAACCAAAAGTTCAAGTTTCTCAGGCATCAAATCATACAGGAAGAGGGACAAAATTCAAAGGGGCTGTCACAAGAAGGTGCAACACTATAAGACAATATAAGGTCATGTAAAAAACAAGTATATTTGAAGTGTTCACACTGCTGCGTTTTCTCCCCTGCTGCCCTCAATCAATGCACAATATATCCACTCCTAGACCACAATCCAGCTCAGCCCCATTGCCAGTGAAAGGGGTTGTGTGCTGATGGAGGGTCCGGCTGAGGAAAAGTAAGCAGCCACAAGCGGAGGTGTGTGGGCGCTGGTGGAAGCGGCGTTCTGCCGGCCAGATGGCCACACCACCTCCGTCAGCAAGATGGCCACACTGCCTCCATCGGAAAGATGGCCATGCCTCCTGTGCTGGTGGTAGAGAAGGGGGTATGGACAACAGAAGGGGTCCCCCAACCCGCTGTTGACACCTCACTGTGGGCAAGTCTGCCAGCCCCCACCCCACGGCAAACACAGTTGCTGCACCAGCGCTCCCTTACTCCTGCTCAGAGCAGAGCAGGAGTAAGGTGTGCACAGTCATTTGGAAACAGGCAGTGGCCACCTTTACTCTCAGGAGCTGCTGCATGCCTGCCCAGCCAGCCCCCGAACTCTAGAGCATGAAAGCCCATGATGGTTCCGTGTGTCCCGGCTTCCACCCCAGCACCACGGCACCAGTGAGGTTTGGAAGGGGTAGGGTCTCACATGGGACTACCCAGGCCTCTCATGCTCTAGAGTGAGTGCTGTGGGGGCGGGGGCTGGCTGGGCAGGCATGCAGCAGCTCCTGAGGGTGAGGACACCCCCGCCTGCCCCCCTTCCTCCTGCCACTGCCTCACCTCCTCCATCTACCTCCTGCATGGTGCAGGGACTAGAAGTGGATTTGGTGCTGTGGCCGCTGGTGCCCCAGAGCTATGCACCGGCGCATTTTCCCCCAGCGCCAAGAGCTTAGCTTGATTGTGGTTCAAATGTCCACTATCTAAACTACATACAAAAATATTTTTAAAATATGAAAGAAAAATATTTTTAAAAAATATATTCAATGCACAAACCAAACATTAAAAAAACTCCAAACATCTGTAAAATACCAAAAGAACCAAAATACTCCCAAACCCTAAAAATGAAAAACCCAAAATGTATTTAAAATACCCAGACAACCAAAATTACCCCAAACCCTAAAAATTAACAAAATACCCCAAAAGCCCACCCCCCCAAATAAAATAATACATGAAAAAAGAATAAAAATAGAAAAGTAAGCTAAAACATATTGCTTAAGCCAGACAGGATCAGGGAACATGGCGGGAACTGGGAGAAAACAGGGAATGGATCCCCATTTTGACCTGTTGGGTATTTCTCCCAAGCCACCGTGATTGGCCACTGTCGGAGACAGGATGCTGGGCTAGATGGACCATTGGTCTGACCAAGTATGGCACAACTTATGTTCTTATCCAAAGGAGGAATCCAGTTGTCCTCTGCAGCCTGCAAACTGGCCCATATCCTCTGCTCTCTCTCCCCCCTCCCCCTTTTAGCAAAGGGAATGGGGTGAGAAAGAGTTCCTGGGGTTCCCATCAGGGCAGCTGGAAAAGATGCCCTAAACTGCCCTAAAAGCCATTCTAGTTGACTGGGTTCCTCCACAGGAACTCAGTCTGGGAGCCCCAGCTCCTCCCCAATCCCCCAGAGAGTATAGTTTCCCCAGGGCGCCATCTGGTGCATGCTCACTGGGGCTGGGTTGGTGACTCCAGAGTCCCCTCTGCCTCCTGCCTCTATCCCACCCAGGAGATAAGAAGGGAGGGAGAAGAATGCATATCCCCACCTCCCTGCATGGGTCCGGTGTGCTGTGCGGGGAGGCTCTTCTCACCGGTGCTGGCGCATTGCCAGGAACAGACTAGGGAGGGATGGTTAGAAGAGCCTCTCTGCTGTGTGGCACACACAGGACCTGTACAGGGAGGCTTGGGCAAAGTAGCGGCAGAGCTGCTTGCTGTGTGGAGCAGCAGCAAGTTATGTGGCAATGGGGCGCTGTCAGGGGTCTCAGGGGGGCAGCCTCGTATCCAGGTGGAATATCGTGCTAACAGAGGCCATCAACTGTGTGGCTCCCAGGCGTCCACTCCCGAATTGCCGACAATGCAGCTCCCCGTGGTATACCGGGGAGCTGTGGTGGATAAAGCAGGAAGGGCGGCGGTTAGAGCGACGGTGGCATCATTCGCGTACTTAAGTAGTCCAGTTGTGGCATAGAGTCTGGTTACGTACCTATGCCATTGTGGAGAGCGAAGAAGGTTTTCTTTGCTGCCCTCATTGTGTCCGCTAAGTCCCGCCTGGCTGAGCTGTTCCGGGTGATGAGGGGGCTGGTCAGTCCGGCCTCCTTTCGCCTGTATGTAGAACCATCAAATGCTCGCTGTGATTTGTTTGCGGACTTTTTTGCTGATAAAAATTGCTCAAATTCACCACAGTTTTGATGCGAGTTTTTCAGCAGGGAATGGGTCAGAGGCAGTGGAAGCCCCTTCTTGTCCTGTTTTATGGGATGAGTTTCAGTCGGTGTCACCCCCAAATGCACGGGATGCTCTTGGGACTGTTCGAGCCACCTATTGCGAACTAGATCCATGCCCATCCTGGCTGGTTAAGGCAAGCCGGGAGACATTGGGGTCATTGCTGGCTGTGATAATCAATGCTTCCCTTGGGGAGGGCAGGGTGCCAGGCTGTCTCAAGGAGGCTGTGGTGCGGCTCCTACTCAAGAAACCATCTTTGGACGTTGACGCCCTTGCCAGTTATCGGCCAGTCTCTAACCTTCCCTTTTTAGGGAAGGTTATTGAATGGGTGGTGGCTCGGCAGCTTTAGGGGCATTTGGACCGGGTTAACTTTCTCGATTCCTTGCACTTGGGCTTTCGTCCGGGTTATGGCACGGAGACTGCACTTTTGAACTTGGTCGCCGACCTCTCCCGTGAGTTGGACCGGGGTCGTTCAACCCTGCTGATCCTGTTAGATATCTCGGTTGCATTTGATACCGTTTATTTATTTGGTACATTTCTACCCTGCCCCTCCTGCAAACAGCTCGGGGTGGCTGATCATGAGTTATTGGTGACTCAGCTGCGGGACCGGGCAGGGATTGGCGGGACTGTTCTTGATTGGTTCTGCTCTTTCCTGGCCAGGAGAACCCAGCGTGTGGTGCTGGGGGAGTTTTCATCTTCCCCCTCCAGGGCTGCACGTGTGGAGTACCGCATGGTTCCATCCTATCCCCTCTCTTGTTCAATGTGTATATGCAGCCTCTGGGAGAGGTTGTTAGGGAGTATGGAGTGAGATGTCATCGCCCAGACCTTTGGGAGGGAGGGTGGGTAGGGTGAGGTGTTTTAGCTCCCCCCACCCATTTTGGTTATTTTAGCTTGTTCTTATATTTATAACTTTAGCCCTGTTTTAATATTTAATAGTTTTAATATTTTAAATATTTTTATAAGTATTTTGATTATGTGAGTTTTAATGGTTTTATTGTGTTTTAAAATTGTTGGAAGCCGCCCCGAGCTGCATGGCAGGAGGGGCGGGGTATAAATTTATTAAATAAATAAATAAATAAATAAATATGCTGACGACACCCAGCTATATCTCTCATTTTCCTCCTACTCAGGCCCGGCAGTCTCTATGCTTTCCCGGTGTTTGTCCGCTGTGGGGGACTGGATGAGGGCGAGCCGCCTGAGGCTTAATCCTGAGTTGATGGAGGTGATGGTTGTGGGGAGGGCCAAGGAAGTGGTGGCCCCCGTCATTGATGGGGTCCCTCCTCCCCTGGTTTTCTCAGGTCCGGAAGTCTGGGAGTGCTCCTGGACCCATAGCTCCGCTTGGATGCCCAGGTGGCGGCTCTGGCGAAGGGAGCATTTTGCCAGTTACACCTGGTGTATCAGCTTAGGCCGTATGTCTCGGACTCGGATCTGGCCACAGTTATCCATGCTTTTATTACCTTGAGACTGGATTACTGCAATGTGCTCTACGTGGGGCTACCCTTGGTGTTGGTTCGGAAGCTGAAGCTGGTGCAGAATGTGGCGGCCCGTCTCTTGACGGGGACGGGCCAACGTGAGCATATCACACTGGTGCTTCGCTTTCTGTACTGGCTGCCGGTAGGCTTCTGGGCCCAATTCAAGGTGTTGGTGTTGACCTTTAAAGCCCTCAATGGCTTGGGCCCTGCCTATCTGCAGAATTGCCTCACCCTCTGGGTCCTGGAGCAGCGCCTGCGGTCGGCTGAGGGCGCCCTCCTCGAGGTCTCCTGGGTTTCCCGGGTGTCTACTATGAGGAGGACGTTCTCTGTGGCTGCGCCACAGTTGTGGAAGTCCCTCCCGTTGGAGATCCGTTTGGCTGCCGGCCTCCTCTCTTTCCACAGACAATTTAAGACCTGGCTGTTCCGTCAGGCCTTTCCCGAAGGAGATGGGGTGGGTTGGGTTAGGGTAGGGGGGGATAGGGTTTTATATTGTTTTTTAACTGAATCATTTAGCAACTAAGTTGTATAGTTGTATAGTAGGATCTTGCTGAATAGATTAAATAGTTGGATACAAGGAAATGATATTTTGGCAGAGTAACAGGCTGGTTTCCGCGAGGATAGCAGTACTATTAATAACTGCTTTATACTAGCCCACCTGGTGGAGAAATATAAGAAGAGGAAAAGTAACCTGTTTGTGGCATTTATAGATTTCTCCAACACTTTTGATACAATAAATAGGGATAAATTGTGGCAGAAATTGGAATTGCTAAATATAGACAGGTGGCTGCTTGGGTTGATTAAGGTATTATATACAGATAATATGGTTAAAGTATGGATGAATAATAAGGGGCTGCTGTCGGAGTCTATTATAATTGATAAAGGAGTGAGTCAGGGGTGCTTGTTAGCCCCAACTCTCTTCAACTTATACGTAAACAAATTAATTGTAGAGCACAGGGATACTGGAAGTTATATGGCTCCTAAGGTTGGAAAGAAACATATATCTATACTGTTGTATGCAGACGATACCCTGCTGATATCCACTAGTAGATTAGGGCTGCTTAGATTGTTGGATGATTTTAATTCAAGGACCAAAAGGGATGATTTACAAATAAATTATAAAAAAACTAAAATAATGGTATTCTTGCCAAGGAAAAAAGTATATAGCTGGTTTTTAGATAAGGTCAAAATTGAGTAAGTGCCTTTCTTCTCATATTTGAGGATTACGTTTTCTCAAACTGGATCCTGGCAGATACATGTGAATGCAGTAAAGCAGTCAGTTAAACTTATATTAAAGGCATTGTTCAAGTTTTATTTTATAAAAGGTGGTCAACAAATGATACCAGCGATGCAGATATTTGACACCAGAATTGGAAGTAAGATTGCTTATGGAGTGCAGGTATGGGGATATGAGAAGTGGATAGGTAAGCAATTGGAACCCACTCATAATAGATTTATGAGGTCTTTGTTGGCGGCACCCGGATGTACAACACCAGCAATCCTAAATTTAGAACTGGACCGCCTTCCATTGGTGACCAAACTTGACAGGTCCTTGTTAACATTCTGGCTAAAGCTGCATAATAGGCCGAGTAATAAACTAGAGAGACTCTGCTTGGAAGAAAGGTATGGGGAAACGGGGAGCTATAAGAAAACGTGGTGGGCGGGGGTACAACAGAAATTTAATAATCTGGGGTTCTCTAAAAGTTATTTAACAACAGTCCCCCAGGAACAAGCACAGAATTAAAAAAACAATGAATAAAAAATACAGGATATCAACAGTTAAGAATGGAAGCAGTGCAGTCACATATATCCCCATGGTATAAGTAGTGGATACCGGGGATAGAAGGCCCCCAATATATAAGAGGGCTTTTTCAGCCAGGAGAAAGGAAAGCTTTAACAGCACTTAGGTTACAAACAATGGAGACAGAAGTGTGAAGGGGAAGATTCAATGGTATACCTTATGAAGAGAGGAAGTGCCTGTGGCTTGGGCAAAATATCTTCTGGAATGCCCTATGTATAATCATAAAAGAGCGAAATCCTCAATTATGAGGCAACACAGGAGGAATTGGTCAATAGAGAGGCAGATAATATATATGCTATCTGCTAAGAAGATAGGAGTTAGCAGGTTGATGGGGAGATTTGCAAAGCAAGCTGCAGACATAAGGAGGGAGCAGAGTAATATAAGAGATACTACTGGATTGTGAACAGGGAGAGGAAGAGGAATGGTGATTAGGTTCAAACATCAATCTCAAAAGTACATAGGATGATCCCTAATGATATGGTACCTCTGCTCTCTGGGTGAAGTATTTACCTCCGGTACAGCTATTTGATTTGATTGATGTTTTATGATTTGTGTATAGTGGCATACAGGAAGAGTTGTAAAGTTGCTGTATTAAATTGGTATTAATTGGAAAGTCCTGGAAACGATGATTTGTAAATGCATAGTGAGATAACCAGGGTAATTTTATGATCTATTTTGTAAATTGATCAAGGCTGGACCTTTGGTACCCTTGGACAGGTTCCATGTTTTATATCTATGCTCAATGTATGGAAATGTTTTACATATTTTATTTTCTGGCGCATCATGTGAGTTGACTAGATGGGTATGCTTAATTATTATTGTTTTTTTATTGGGTGGTATGTTTAGTTATGTTAAGCTTGTCTTGTCATGACCCAAGGGTCAGCACAATAAAAACAATTCTTCTTCAGAGAACTGAATCATTATTGTTTATTTTAATATTTTAAATTGTTTTATTATGCTGTGAGCTGCCCCAAGATGCCTGAGGCAGGACAGGGCAGCATGAAATAAATAAATAAATAAAATAAAATCAAATCTCTGGCATACTGGCTTATAAAAATGTTTAACCAGAAATTCAGTTTCCCCACTAGTGTTTCCTTTTATGCATATCTGCATGCGGCTGCTACATGCAAAATCACACATTTATCTAAGGACACTATTGCATGTAGAAAGACTCCTCTGCCGTCCACTCAGTACGCAAGTACGGCTTGGAATTGTTGCATTAAGGATGTTAATGGTCTAAAATTCAAGGGAGGCAACTGAAAGAGTCCCCAAAATATGGCCTTTGTGGCCAACCTGTAAGGGCCTATGAACACACTGTGGCAGTATACCACCGTTATTACTCGTACCTTGTCAAAAATAGGAGGAAAGTTTGTGGCAATGAGAGCAAGATACAGAAACCCATACAGAGAAATATCGACTGTCAGTAATGATCAAAGCTATGACACAAGTCAGGTTATAGATAGATAGATATTTATTAAAAAGCGTGGCCAGAGGCCATTGCTCAACAAACATATAAAACAATGCCAACTAAAACTAGCAAAATAACACAATTACATAATTTCAAAAATCCCTAAAAATATACATAACCATGAATCCAGTACAAAGGAATCCTAAGGAATTCAATAATAATACAAAAGATAACTAATCCTAATCCCCCAGAGACTAAAAAAAGTCTGGCAGTGATTTATATGCCAAGAAATTGGTCCTGTAACTAAATGCCTGCAATAAAAAGAGGGCCATATTTTCAGTAACCTTCGGGTCCAAACTGTTCAAAAGGGCAGAAAGTAAAGCAAAATCAGACCTGCTTGGAAGTTTAGCCAGAGTGTCCCCCAAATATTGCTGTCTCAGGAGATCGTACAACTGACAATAAAGGGTAATATCACCTACCATTTCAACGGCCTGTCTGTCAAAATGACAAATCCTATCAGCAAGAGGGACACCTTGGCGATGCCCTTCTAAAACCTGGGTTGGAAGAGCATTTAGCCGTGCACAAAGCAATAGCCATTTTCCGTGTGGCAAAATTTTAGACAACAGATATTGGCCACTTGCCCAGGATCAGGGGCCCAAAAAGGATAGTCCAACATATGGGGAGAGTTTGCTATCTTACCCATTTCCTGCTGTCTATCAATATCCTGAAGTCTAATTAAAATTTCCTTATGGACAGAGGCCCAGGGTTTATGAGCCAAATATTCCATAGACAGTCCCATACGAGTTAATAGATTCTTAACTTTAAGTGACCAGGGAGCCAGGTTATATGAAAAAGTGAAGTGTTTCCAAATACGTTGAACAAATATATTGGGCATTAAAGTTTTATTACCAAAATTGAGCAAACAAATGAATAATCCTTACATGAGTGACATCTGAGAACAGGTGGTCTGGAAAGTAAGTCGCAAAACTCATCCTGTCATGCCTCTCAACATGCCAAGACCAAAAGGTGAGAGGCCTTGTGCAAAAAGGGTCTTGCGCCCTCTGTCCTGGGCCCTCTTTCCTTCTCCCTTTACACTCTTTCTCTGGGTAAACTCACTGAAACCCACAGCTTCCAGTATCACCTGTATGCTGATGACACGCAACTCTCTCCACTCCCGCACTTTCCTCCTTCATCCAGTCTCATATTGCTGAATGTCTCTTTGACATCTCGTCGACAACTCAAACTTAATATGGTTAAGACCGATCTCCTCATTTCCCCCCCAAAACATTCCCTTTCTACTTCCTATATGGATCTGAGGTATGGGGTGATTCCTCATTACGTGATATAGAGCCAATTCAGAGTAAGATCTTAAAAACAATCTTGGGTGTGCCAAATTCCACACCAATATGTATGATCAGAACAGCAACGGGCATGCTACCCTTAGAAACGAGAGCTCGATTTAACATGTTTACCTATTGGCTGTGACTTACTGAAACGAATACTGATCGTTTGCCAAAACTCGGTTGGATGGAGCAGCTAAATCTGGGATTGAGTCCAAGTTGGAAGAACGGGAAGAGTTTTAAAAAGGTGGATTTTTCCCTTGACTTTTTCCGTGATTACTCTAGAGCTAAGACAAAGGACATTTTTAAGAAGCGTTTATGCGATTACTATGGGAAAACAGACATGACTGATGCTGCAAAATCATCAGTAGCCCCTTGGTACTCTAAACTTAAGGTGTACCATAAGCTAGAAACCTACTTGATTGATATAAATAACTATACGATAAAGAGGGACCTTACTTTGATGCGATTCCGGTTAATGCCATCAGCCGTTCTGGATGGCAGATTTAATGGCATCCCTTATGAATTAAGGTTTTGTCCATGTGGATCAAACCAGATTGAGGATTTGTCCCACTACTTATTTGTCTGCACCTTTACTGAGGAAATTCTCCAAATCTCCATTGTACCATTGCTAGGAGAAAAATTACATTGGGATATTCTGATTTTTCTCCTGGCAAATTCACGCAAAGACATTATGTTGAAAGTAGCAAATATAGTTCATGCTTTAATGGCTCGAAGTTGTCCTTGCATTCAGGAACTTGTGTGAATTTATTTGGAATAGGAGTATTTTTGTATATTCTGGATACTGAATTATTGAACTATAATTTAAATATTAGAGTTTTAAGTTTTTATGTTGTAACGCAATGCAGATATTGTGTTATTTTAATTTAAAATTTTGTCAAGACCAATGGTTGTGACATTGAAATAAATTGAACTGAAATTGAAGATTTAAAAAAAAATAAATAAAAAAAAATTGACAACTCAGACAATTTATTTATTTATTTACTTAAAACATTTATAACCCACTCATCCTGTCACAGGCAGCTCTGGCTGGCGAACAACATGTTAAAATTATAATAAAACAATTAAAAAACATTACCAGTGGGGGGGCGCATAAAAATATCCCCACCCACCTAATCCATTCCTCCCATCCTCCCCACAAAAGCCAGGCGGAACAGCCATGTCTTACAATGGTGTCGAAACCAGGGGAGATCCTGGGCCAAACAGGCCTCCACCAGCAGCGAGTTCCACAGCTGCGGAGTGGCCACCGAGAAGGCCCTCCCCATCATGACCCCTCAGCAGACTCGGGGGGTCTCAAGGAGAGCACCCCTCGATGACCGCAGGGGTTGATCCAGGACCCGGGGGGTGAGGCGGTCCCACAGATAGGTTGGGCCAAGGCCATTTAGGTCTTTATAGGCCCACACCAACACCCTGAATCGGGCCTGGAAGACTACAGGCAGCCAGCGCAGAGATTGAAGAACCGGTATAATATGTTTGCAGCGGCCCAATCCCACCAGGAGACAGGCTGCCGCATTCTGCACCAGCTGCAGTCTCTGAACCGTCACCAGGGGTAGCCCCACGTAGAGCGCGTTACAGTAGCCTAGCCTAGAGGTGATGAAAGCATGGATGATGGTGGCCAGGTCAGAGTCCGAAACATAAGGCCGAAGCCGATGCACCAGATGTAGCTGGTGAAAGGCACTCCTTGCCACAGACTCCACTTGAGTATCCAGGCAGAGCTGCGAGTCAAGGAGCACCCCCAAACTCCGCACCTGGGGAACCAGCGGGGGGGGGGATTAAGACCTCATCAATGATAGGGGCTGTCACCCCCACCGCCTTCCCCACCAGCATCACCTCCATCTTGTTGGGATTCAGCTTTAGTCGGTTCACCCTCATGCAATCCCGCACAGCCACCAAACATCGGGTAAGCACCGAGACTGCCGGGTCTGGGTCTGATGAAAAAGAGAGGTATAGCTGGGTGTCATCAGCATATTGATGACACCTCACGCCAAACCTCCTGATCACCTCACCGAGTGGCTGCATGTACAGCTAAGACCGATCTCCTCATCTTTCCCCCAAAATATTCCCCTTCTACTTCCCTCTCAATTTCCAGTGACAGTGTCACCATCCAGCCTGTCCCTCAAGTGTGTAGCCTGGGATTCATCTTTGGCTCTTCCTTCTCCTTTATGCCTTAGATCATGGCTGTTGCCAAATCCTGTCTCTTTGCTCTGTGTAATATTACTAAAATCTGACCCTGTCTTACTGTTGCCACTGCAAAATCCCTAGCCCATGCTCGAGTCATCTCTCGCTTTGACTATTGTTACTTCCTCCTTACTGGTCTCCCCTGCTCTGATCTCACTGCCCTTATCTCCACTGCTCTGCTGCCAAAGTCATCCACCTTGCCAATTGCTTTGACCATGTTCAGCCCCTTCTCTCTATCCTATGTTGGCTCCTTCCATGAGAACGCATTCAGCACAAGCTCCTGGTCTTCACCTTCAAGGCTCTTCATGGCCTTGCTCCTCCATATCTCTCTTCTCTTTGTATTCTGGCACGCTCCTCCCTGGGAGCTTTGCTCTTCCTCTGCCCACACCCTCACCTGCTTGCAAAACTCTTGCTCTTCTAAACATCTTTCCCCTCCTCCTCCCTTGCTGCCCAGATCACCCTCCCTAAATACATTCACTCTGCTCCCTCCCTCCCAACTTTCAAATCCTTCCTGAAAAACCTACCTCTTCTGTCAGGTCTTCCCTAGCTTGTCATGAGTGAAACTGCATCCTCCCTCCCTCAGAATCTCTTCCCTGTAACTAAGGGTATTTCAGACATTACGAGATCACAGTCAACCACAGTGAACTATGGTCAATTCCGTGGTGGGGCCAAAGCGCCCTGAACGTCTGTTTTAGGGGCGCCAGATGTTCACCACAGTCAATCCCCACCAGGGGTCAAAAATAACCACGCTTCTGGAGCTCCGGCCCGGACCATCTCCGAAAGTGTGGTCAAAGCGATTCCCACCAGGAAACAAAAAAAAGTAACGACTGGACGGCAACCACCGGCCGGAATCAAGCAACATGATTCCCAGCCGGGGACAAAGCATGCACCGTCGCTGCCAGGCAACGAGCAACAACACAGGCCGGGGAGGGAGATTTAAAGGGCACACCACAGCAGGGGGACGTGGCGGGATGGAGCGAGGCGGAAGGGAGAGGAGAGCGGAGGGTGAGAGAGCAAGGCAGGAGGTGGAGGAGGCGCAGGTGGAGGAGGTGGTGGTTGTGCTGCACATGGAGGTGGTGGAGTGACAGCAGTAGCAGCCCGGACGAGCCACCCCGGCACCTTCCGGGTGCTTTGACCACGGCCCAGGATCGGCGAAACGTCTGTTGCGCTGCCCTGGGCCATGGTCTGCCAGTCCAATTCCCTGCCATGGTTCTGCTCCCGTCACGTCTGTTTGGGGCCTCTCTTGCCCATGGGGGGTGGTTAGCTGGTTTGCCACTGCTGGGAATCCACTATGGTGAATCGGGCGCCCATAACGTCTGAAATCACCCCAAGTTAAGCAGATGCACCTGCAACTTCTCAACCTCATGAATATATCCTTATCTCTCCCAATGTTCACCTCTCCCTTGTCTCCCAGATTGTATGCCCCCTGAGGCAGGGACCTTTCCATAACTATTGATTGTACAGTCTGAAGTACACTGCTGGTGCTATATAATAAAATTAATAATAATAATAATAATAATAATAAATAATAAATATCCCAAAGAAAGGAGTGCATATTATTCATACAGAAACCTTAGCAATGTGGTATTAATTCCATTATCCTAAATGGGTTTTGTTAGGACCTCGGTGCGATGATTGAAAGCTACACAAAATTTGTGTGGAATGTAGTAGGCAATACCGTGGGACTAAAAGGAGTAACATCCAAAAATAAGGTGTATCTGAAACTCAGCTTTGGATCCTACAGGCCTTGCCCCAAGTTCTATTGGAAAAACTTGTGTAATTTCTTGGTAGAGAATTAACCTAAGGGCAAACCCCACATACCTTTAAAGCAGTAGTGTTCAGAAGCCCAAGTTAGACTCTAGCTACTGAATTTGGCCAAAAGATTTGCATTATGATGTGGGGTCAGGAAAAAGCAATGGAGATGTAGTACAGTTGCTTCTGCCTTTAGCCAGAAAATTATTTTTGTTTTGGTGCATTATGGGAATTTTATTTAGAAAATGAAAATTATTTAAAAATTAAAACCACACTCTCTCCAAATATCTGTATTCCTGTAAAATGAAGGAGCTTTCAAGCTCATATACGATCACTACTCTCAGAAGGGATGTTGGTTTATATACAAATCCACAAATGAGACGTTAAAGGAAAATAGTTGTAGATGACGTATGGGTTTGACTCTGCCTGCATTTCTGGGCACTTTCATACATGGGTAAATGAGAGCACGAGCTTTTTACTTGCTCTACACAACCCCACCAAAGAATTCCTTAGCCTGTGCTAAGACATTCTTTGGTGGGGTTGTGTAGAGCAAGTAAAAAGCTTGATAACTAGAAAAGCAATTAGGTCATGTTGAGTGAAGCCAGTCAGAACATGATCTTACCTGAGCAGGATAAAAATGCATGCGAGCTTGGGCCCGCAAAACCAAGCCCAAATCTTAATAGTTCAGCATTGGAAGGTTTGTTTTTCTTCCTACTGGGTCAGTAACATCTGGTGATCACTGACTAACAGTGTTAGCACATTAGGGGTTGAGCTTGGTTTCTCTCTAGATCTCACCAAAGATCTCATCTTTTGTTTGTCAGGCTAAATTTTATCACAGGCCCCCTCATTTTTATGTCTGTATTCAGCCGTACAAAGATAGGCAACCTTTCCTAATTATCCACTCTATTCCAGGAAGGGGCAGTCTTATTAGTAGTAGTAGTATAAGCATTTATATAGCACCAGCGATGTACCTGGTGCTTTACAAAAAACAAGATAGACAAGGTTCCTGCCCGAGAGCTTACAATCTAAAGACGGGAAGGGGAGACAGGGAAGGGGAAACAGAGGGAGAGACAAGGGGTACTTTCAGACATGACGCTAACCACCCTTTAACCACCCTTGGTGGTTTTTTATGCATGTTTCTGGGCTGCATAGGGCACCAATACAGCCCTGCAACATGCATAAATAACCACCAAGGGTGGTTAAAGGGTGGTTAGCGGCATGTCTGTTTTCACCCAAGGTGTGACGTTCATGAGGATGCAAGAACTCAGATACACGTTTTTGGCTTGGTTACAGTAAATTAATAACAGTTTGCAAAGGTCCTACTTTGAAAATATAAGGAATTAGAGGAGTTACTAGTTTTGCCTCCACATTAGAAAAATCTCTTTCTCTCTAGGACTTTAGTTTCTAAACTTTTGGCCTGCGTGACAACTGAACAATCAAAATGAAAAGCCAAATAACCAAAATAAAATTTACCAAAGACCAAAAAGCAGATACAATTCAGATAACTACCCGAATACACAACTAATATCCACAAGTACAGAATAGGTTTCACGTCTAGTCTATCCCACAGCTTTAGAACCTGTGTCCTGTGCTGATCACAAGTTCAACTCCCAGTGCAGGTTAGTTCATGCATACTGGCAGACTAAGATCTTGTTTCTTTTGGTTATTATGTCTGTGCTATGTAGAAACTATGCACTGTTGATCTGAAACGTTTCTGGCTATACAACAAGATGAGAAGTACAGAATTCTTGACAGAAATAGGAACTGTGTTCAGTTCACAATGCCATGGAAGCCACTGTCAATAAAGGTACAGTAGCCAGTCATGTCAGCTTGGTGGGTAACACCCAACACTTGAGATCGAGGGACTATTTGTGGGGGAGAAGAAAGAAACCCAGACTGTGATCCACAAATCACTTGCTCAGGAGTAGCCCCACTGAAGGGAAGGCTTGATAGTAACCAAGAGAAATTGCACTCCCTGCTTGGTATATCTTGGGGTGCTTTTAATGCGTACCATATGCCTCCATGAGAAACTCTGGAAGGCAAATGAGGCATGGTTTTTGTCACGTGGGAATGCAAAGCCATGCAGCTTTGGTGGTGATCATGCATGTCATACAGAGCTGGAAATTCCAGCTCTGCATGATGCACGTGATCGGCACCAAAACTGAATGGCTTCACTTTTCCCACTTAGAAAGCTCCTGCACGTCATTTGCCTCCCTGAGTTTCTCGCGGAAGCAAACGGTGCACGTTATGTCTTGTTGGAAAGCACCCTTGGTTAATTATATCAAGTCACAGTCTGGAAAAATGTTTTATGACTAGGTTTTCCCTCCAGAAATGCAGTAATTTATTTGGAGGAAGCAACAGAAGTAAGAAGAGAAGTTCACTTACCTCATTATGCTACAAACAGCCAATCATCAGTTCAGTTAAGATAACAACACCTGTCCTCCCGACTCCTGCACTGCAGTGAACTACAATTGGTGGGTTGCAATTGTTGCTGCTGTCCAACACACTGTTAGTATGACGGCGTACTGACTGTATCTCCTCTAAATAGG
This sequence comes from Sphenodon punctatus, assembly GCA_003113815.1. Taxonomy (NCBI): domain Eukaryota; kingdom Metazoa; phylum Chordata; class Lepidosauria; order Sphenodontia; family Sphenodontidae; genus Sphenodon; species Sphenodon punctatus. Next base: position 1,384,335 of record QEPC01006203.1, read on the forward strand.
CTGTAACATGGAACACAAATAATGCCACAAAAATCATGTACTGTTCACAGAAAAGTTTAAGTACAGAAGGTCAGTTTCCTTATAAGTGATGATAATTTATAGCTATTATAAGTAACTAATTATCTGGCCTCTACAACGAACAGCACTGATTCTACCAAGTACCAGCTGGGCGTCAATTACTACTTAGGACCTTTATTCTTTATATTGAATAATTTCTTTAAATTAAATTCAAGGTTTCTTTCCTCCCTACTCTGCATGCCCCTAAGTCCCCTAAGCAGTTGATTCTAGACATTACTTACAGCAGGTTCCTGCTATTAACAGGCTGGGATCAGAACAGCAGCTATTTAAGTCCCATTGAAACTGCTGCCTGTCGGAGCCAATATCTAATGGGAAGCAATCTATCCAAGCTTTTCTTTCTTTCCCTTGTAGAATGTGTGACAATCTCAACCTGTCTCCACTTTTCTGTCTGCCTTCCACAACAGGAATACTGACTACACAGTGTGATCAGATGAGGATCTTGATTCTAACAATTGTATTAAAAAAAAAAGTAGTTTAGAGCAGAGGCAGCGAATTTGCTCCTCATTCCTCCCCCCTCATTCCAGCTCTGCCAACAGAACCTACGTTTAAAGACCAGAGAGAGGGTGGTTGCTATGTTGCTCCCAAATGTAAGAGCTGAAGATGTAAGAGTTTAAGACAAAGTAGTTTATATAGTCTCTTTTCTTGATAGCGGATCAACAGAAGGTGGTCCAATAAAAAGACACCATCGGGACTACTTTGTCTCCATCTCTGTGTTTAAGGAGACCTATGGCCCACCGTTATGGAGGCCTATGGGAGAATCTATACTCATTTTGTACAAATCTTCATTAAATTGTATGAATGATTGATTTATTGTAAAACAATCCAAAACTAACGCTGATGAAAACGTTTCTTCTTTGTGTTTTCCAACTAAAAATTCAATGGATATTAAAGATCCCAGATAACCATATTTATCAGATTATGGTTGTCCAAAAAGTAGTTTCCCTCCACAAAGCATGTCTGTCTCAGACCTCTTGAAGGCTAATATGGCTGAGTAAACTCTACAAACCAGGAGACTGGACTTCTGACCTGGGGACAGTATTCTGCCACAAAGCTGTATCAGTAGGAGCTGGCTGCCCCTCCCCCTCCCCCACAAAAGGCGGCTATGGGCCAGAGCGCCCTATGCCCTTAGCAGTCATTCACACCTATGCAAAGTGGGTGTAAATGTCAAACTGACATTTTACGCCCACTTTGTGCAGATGTAAATGCTTCCGTTAAGGAGAAAAGAATTATGCCCTTCTCCAGGAAAGTGGAGGCTGTTTAGGTCTAATTATTGCAGCTTCCCAATGGCTAGAGCCCTTGGAGGAATGGACTGAAAAAAAAGGCTTGGAAATACAATGACAAATAAGGTGGCTTATAAATGGAAAGAAAGGTGTAAATCTCCCATTACTTTATTATGAGATTCCAAATCCCTTGCTCAGCAAAGCTAAAAAAAAAAATCCCATTTGTTTCCCATCCCCATGGTTACAAAAGTCAATGAAATTGGTGTGTCTTATTTAATGTGTTATGGTAGCATTGCTATTACAGGCATCTTGCTTGCTAGTGTCTGACATTTTTATTTATCAAGTATAATATCCTAGAGATGTACGAAGGACCAGTAGCAAAATTAACTCTGTCTTTATGTATTTTATCCAAAATCTGCATCAAGTGACTCCCATGAGTGTGAGATGTAGGAAATCTTACATAAAAAGCCTTGGACTTCTTCTGGACAACCATGATCTGGCCAGTCGGTATACTGCAAATGCCACACTGTCCTCTCCTGCCCAGACAGAAGATGCTTGACCTTCAGACCTGTCGTGGCATAGCAACCAGAGTCTGTGCGGAACTTGGTTGTCACCTTGAACTTCCCATAAGTGGCTGAACTGTGCTTGGAACCCAGTTTTGGCCAGTATCGATGGCTCTTAGTTCTTCCTCTCTCCTGTACCAAAAAAGAGATTGGGGGGGGGGGGGAAAGAGGGGAATAAAGTAATTAAAATAATTATTTTCCTAATGCCACAATTGCAACAAAACAGACAAGAAACAATGTAGTTAAGAGGACATTTTTTATTGGTTCAGTAAAACATGTGTATTGCTTCACTAAGAGCCAGTGTAACCTAATGGACAAGGTGATGGACTTGAATGTGGGAGGCCAGGGTTCAAAATCACTGGGTGGTCTTGGGCAAGTCACTATTGCTCAACCTCAGTAAAATGGGAATAATGATAATCTAACTCACAGGGTTGTTGCAAGGGCAAACTAGATAAGGATTGCAAAGCACTTTGAACACTGAAAGGCCTAGATAAATGATAACTAGTAATCATCTTTGGCTGCAACTCTTCAACCACAGACTCTAGAATAGTCCCATTACAGCCCCAAAGGACTTCTCTGGAGATAGTGATTTGAGGATTGCAGCATTAGTCGCTTGTCTCTTTCATAGTTGGGACCAACACGGCAGCCACAATCTATATAACTGTAATAGTGGTAAACACAGAATGGGAAGTCAAGTACTCCTCTATCCTAGTGAAAGAACAAAGAGAGACATTCCATGAAACTGAAAGCCAACCAATGCAAAACCCGTCACATGATATTACTGAGTGGAAGAGCATGAAGGACTGAGAAGCAGACATTTATATGGATCGTGACAACATCCAAAGTTACGCTGGAGAAGATAAACCCTTGGGTTGTAAACGATCATGCTTCTGGTCCTAAGACAACTGCTGATTTCCATCAGTTAGGAAGGAAATTCCTCAATGCACTTGTTTTTCTATTACTGTCCATTAAATGGATGCTTGTACCTTCCACTGAGTCGCTTATCCTGGTCAATGTAAAGAACGGGATAATGAACTAGATGGATCTACTCCTGTGTTCCTATTAGGCAGCTGTACCCAGATCTGGATGCAGTGTTAGCGGCAATGTGTGCCAGTTCTTATAACATAACACATAGTTCCTGGATTACAACAGAAATAACTGTTTTGCTTGGCATGGGAATGAAAGATTTTTTGTAAATGGACACTTCTACAGGAACAACAGCTTCTGGTCTCTTTGCAGCTGATAAGAATGATGGTATGCAGAGCTGACCTTGGATACATTTAGGAAAAGTTGTCATTTTAACCAAGAGCAGCATAAAGTTCTCAAATTTCACTGGAAATATCTGTGCTTTGTTTGGCAAACCGAAGTCTTTCTACTGAACAAAGCTCGCTTTTTTTATTTAACTTCAGTATATGGCAAGCAGAGTACTAGAGCTTTACAAATAACAAGACTATGATAGTAGATTATCGCCAGGCAAATGTTCAGAGGGAATGAAAAAGAGAAAATAAAAAGGCCGCCAAAGAAAAGCAGATTACTGGAATGGGAACCCTAGATAATGGGAATTTGCTAGCATTCAACAAGAATTGCTCCCTGCAATTTTACATACCTCCTCAGCTGTGACCATGGCTATAACATTCACTCCCTGTTCCCACACCATCTGCCAGAAATCATGGCATGTGTGGGGCAAAGGTCCTTGCGTGGCTATATAATGCCATTCCTCCCCACCTACAGTGACCTGGAAAGCAGAAAAAACAAACTGTGGTTCATGTGAGATTTTTCTGTTGCGACTATACCAACAGTGTTTACCTAAAAGATGGTAACAAAACCTTCCGCTGTAAAGTTTTTCACTTTACTCCACACTTTGCTCAAAACACTGAGCTGCCCTTTGCAGTGATTGCAAATCGACCAAATAATTCACAAGTGGAAACACGTGAATCCTTTCCTACCCCCAAAAATAAAGACACTCTTGTGACTAGCTATTAATGCGAGGTCGAGGAATGCAGGGTCCAAATTTACAGCATACACAATTTTTTCAACCTGATTTTGTATAAAAATGAGTGCAACAGAGTGCTTAGATTGAAGAGGAAATGCTAGCTTTTCCAAGAGCCTTATTCAAAAGCTAAACTAAATGAATAAAAAATAAGCTTCAGATTTCTGAATCAGGACCTAAGATTCTGCAAAGTGCCTAAGTGACTAAAGAACTGATGTGCTGTTTAAAAATTCAGACTGCGTTTTGGGCTCCTATGTTGCTTAGATGCTTTTGAAAAATCTCACCCTAAATGATCCCACAGAATATGGCTAAGGCAATAGGGAGACTATACACTGTGATACATCCACAGTTAACTAAAGAGGAGCAAGGTATATAATGGCAGACATTTGCTTTTGATGCTTCCTCCTTTTAAAGTCTGGTTTCTTATGGAAAGTAGGCTTCTGTGATCAGGTCCAGGGCTATAATATTGGCAGCACAGGTGGTCAGCTAGGGTGGCAAGTTGAAGGGGGCAGCTCTCCTGCCACCAACCAGCTGCCTCACCCCCACGATCGATAAGCTCTATGCTGGATGGGGATGGGAGAGGTGCCCCCTTCAACTTGCTGCCCTAGGTAGGCCTGCCAATAAGCTCTGCACAGGATCAGGTTTGGGAGAGGTGCCCCCTAGGTGGCTCCATGCCTGATCCAGATTCCACTGCTACCTCTCATGCTTCCAATCCTGCTATTGTGGCCACTAGACTTGGTGCTGGATCAGGGGAAGGGCCGCCTAGGGTGGCAAGTTGAAGGGCACAGGCACCTCTGCTGTCCCCATCCAGCTGCTGCCACCGCTTCTCCAACCCCTGATCCTCCTGCTGCCGATCCTTCTCTTGCAAGTTGAAGGGGGTGCCTCCCCTGTCCCCTGACCCAGCTGCCTCTCCTGCACTGCCACTGGTAAACTCTATGGCTGGATGGAGAGGAGGGATGGGGCCACCTAGGGCAGCAAAAATCCTTGCACCAAGCCTGTCTGCGACCTGTGTGTGTAAGTGTGTCTCCCTTTAGTAACCTTTGATTCCACAGGCCAATCACAGCCAAATCCGGCAGAGGAAGAGAAGGCCTGAAGGTAAGTAAGCACCCAGCATTTCCTAACAATAGGTGCACCTGGTGGGGAACACCATTCTTTTTGAAGCTGAAAAATCCCATTGACTTTCATTAGGCACTTTTCCTTCTTAATATCTTTTGATCCTGAAGGATGACTTCAGCCACATTTAAAAGAGGGGCAAAAGGGCCAAAGGTAAGTAGGGACTCAGTATTATTGCTTAACAAAAGGTGCACCTGGAGGAGGATGTACTGTCTTTTTTGGCAAAAAAAATCCTGACTTAAACTGAGGGTGAAATCCTCCACCATTAAAGTCAATGAGAACTTTGCCACGGACTTCAATGGATGGAGGATTATTCCCCAAGTATTGTCCATCCTCTACTCTTACTTTAGGAAACCAGACACTAATAGCTAGGGTACTTAAAATGTGGAACTACTTGTTTTATTATGTCAGTACATTTAGTATACATCAACATTTTAGAGAGTAAATTTTGTAAACCAATAATTAAGAGCTTTTCCAGACACATATAGACTTACCAGATCTAGCAAAAATACTTTTGGCATATTTGCCTACAACATATAATTAAAACAAATATTTCAAACAAGATTTACATATTCTACTCAGTGCAAGAACTACCGACATGATTATAGGTTTTATCCTGAAACTACCTATTTAGAATTCATGCATTATTCACCCACCTGCAATGCCTTCGGTGGAGTAAATCCTGCACAGATTTAGCCTGCAATCCACAAACCACTTACTCCAAGAAGGCTTCCATGGGGCTACTCAGGAGTGACTTGTGGACTGCGGCATCGGTGTAAAAATCGACCAGATTCATTTTGTCATCTGCTAATCTTTAGTTTCAAAAACAAAACTAAAACACGCTTGCCAATTATCATTCTGTCACTAGCTAAAATTAAAATCTTACAGCAATTTTTTAAAGAAAATGTTTCTGGTAAACTTTATTTAAACAAAATAGTCTTAGCAGCTAAACACAAAACCAGATGAACCATGACTTTTGAAAAATCAAAATAATCTCTCTTGTGAAGTGGAATCTTCTAATGCTAAACTTTTAGCCCCCAGCAAGTTTCTATGACAGAGCTATAAATCCTAGGGAAAAGATTTACAGTGAAAGCGCTGACACAGCCATAAATATCAAGGTGCTGGCAGACAGTGCTATAAGGGCCAATCAATATCTCTAATGGGACTAAGTATAAACCAGATTTTCCATATAAATCATAAGAAAGAAAATCAGTTTAGCTTGTTTCATTTGCACAGCACTGAACTTGAGTGTTTGACTTTTTAGCACCTAGATGCTAAAATGACTAATGCTGTGCTTGTACGATTAGGCAGCATTTCAATGTGCCGCTGTGAGAGGCTTTCTCCCTTTTAAATCTCTGCTCAGTTCTATCCCTAACCCAGAGACCTGTCTTCACTGCATTTCCCCTATTGGTGAGAATAGGAAAAATGTAGTGAACATGGATCCCTGCCCTAACCATCCTATGAATATGATTAATATCTGTGAACCAAATTCAGAGACTGTTTCCTTGAAGCTTATGGAAATTTCAGTTGCTCAGATACTCCCCAATTCTGCCCCGTACCATTGATGCATGCTCACATTTGTGGGCGGGTCTGTGTGGGGCGAGAGATACATTTGATTGTATTTACATACAGTATGGTCAGAATCTGAAAGCCTTTTGAAATAAATGAGAGTATTTTCATTAACATCAATGGCCTTTAGATCTGTTTCTATATGCAGTCAAAGATCAATCTTTTAGAAAATGCTAAATTAAATTATGACCCCAGTTTCTGTGCTCAGACAGAATGTGGAACATCTTGACAGAACAGGTCAAAGTTAACTAAGCGGAGAAGTGCTGAGAACCCACAGGCTTAGCAGTGGGAGTCAGGATCTTTTGGGCATGGGATCTTATCAGGATGTGATAGGAGTTGTCTTTGTCTGCTGACTACTGGTCCAAACATCCAGCTTCCTGGCACAAGATGTGAAGGACCCATAAATAGTCTGCAGGGAGCACATTGCCTGGAATGTTTGCTGCATTCTATTGCCCTGACTGAAGGATATTAAAAATTGAGAACTGGGCAGGCTGACACAGACACAGACAGACACAGACACAGACACGTTACCGAGCTACCTATGGTGCTACCTATGGTGCCAAATTTCACAGATGCAATTTACCTTCTAAGCAAAAGAACATCTGCTTGGCTTCTGCAACAGCCACTTAGAGTGACTGAAGAAAATACTGGCAAGAACCACAGCCATATACTAAACCATTAGCACACCTCCCTACATGTGCCACAGAACAATGCCAGTATGTCCAGCATTGACACACAAGATGAAATGTGGATTCTTAAAACTGGCTTGGGAAAATACTCTTTTTTGTGATACCACCTAACGGACAAAATTTATGTTGTCAGGAATTATTTTTCCTCCCACAAAGTTGATGAAAAATTTTGGATTCAGTAATCCATCATTCTAACAGTGGCAGTGAGTGCCAAAAATCCAGTATCTGCTACTCACCAGGTCTCTGGCAAATACAAAACCAATAATCTGCCAGGATCCTGGTTTAGAAAGGATGTTTTGAATCAACAAGAGTTGATATTGGAAATAAGAATCAAGACACTAGCAGGCTATTCTCTTTAATCTTTGAGAGCAAACACAAATCAACAAAACATTTTACTGATTATTATAAGTTTAATTATTGTGACAGCTCATAGTTCAAACCGGCCATAAAGCAGGTTTGTAAGGAATATGCGCTATCTGAACTCATTCACATGTTTCGTTAAAATCTTTTCAGACCATTTACTTATCTATTGTAACATGTGATCAATGCCATCATAGCTAGTATAGATGAGGGCAGCCAATTATACTGCCCTGACTTACAAGATGCTGTGCATGAAGATGTATGCGCAAAAAGCCTGTGAGACAATGCACTGAATTACTGTGACCGGACTCAATCACTCGCATGTGTGACTAGATTCTTTCTGGTTGCCAAGTTAAATATGTAACTGCACACCCACGGTTTTGACAAATCAACTCCCATAAGAAAGATCACCTCATTCCCTAATGCTTCTTCATTTGCCATACAAGCCTTTACCTTGACATGTGAGGCGTTGATGTAGCCTGTGTTGTTTTCTTTGGTTGGGACCAACTCTACTCTGTTCTCCTCATAAGGAACGACTTCCCTGATGCGGTTGCGCTCCGTGTTCTCAGACAACGCAGCAGTGGTGAAGTTCCCATCTGACTTCTTCTTTGGAATCTGTTCGTATTCTGTGAACACCATTCCCTCGTCTAGCTTCCTCCTCAAGATTTTGCACTGTGATTTCAGAAAGAGAAAAGAACATGCAATCCAGCTCATTCTAGCAGTGCTGCAACAGGCACTCTGTTTGCAAATCTATCACGGAGTCGTAATATAGATTCACTATCTGCTGAGATAGGGAGAAGAGTCTTTGATGGTCTTTCCCCTGCCTGCAGCTAGACTGCTTACTATACAGACATTTAGATGGTTTAAGGGACACATGGCTTAGTTATATGCTTCCAGCATGCTACCTCATTCATATTAGAATAGTTACACCAGCAGAGAATTTGGCTTGATTTCATGCTTTCAGCATGCTCCCTTTTCAAAGAGTTATACATCATGGTGCCAGAAAAGCAGTGGCAGCTGGTGGTCTTTGAGACTGGTGGGGCAGTGGGTGGGTTGAACCTACTGCCGGTGGTGAGACTAGGGGCGGAGCCAGGGGCAGTGGTAGGCCAGTGGCGTGGCTTAACCCAGCAGCAAGGAGTTCCCAGGGTTAACGTTGGATGGACATTACATTAGTTAACGCTGGGAACTCCTTGCTGTTGTGTGAAACACTCCCACTGGGGATATAGAGCCCTCTTACTGGGGTCCCATCCACTTTCTCTTTCTCACCGGGTCCAAATTAACCATATCAGGTTACAAAAATAGATTACATTGCCACCACATACCTTTATCCTGAACCCTTGAATCCTCGATTTTATGGCATCCTTTTCATTCTCTTCTCAGGAGAGAATGAAAGGGAAGAGAGGGACAACAGAGGAAAAGTAGCAGAGAAAGGGTTTGGTTTTGGTGCACGAGAAGAGTAAGGGGAAGAGATGGGTTCAGTGGGGAACAGGGGGAAGGGGTCTCCTTGTTGTCTGCAGCCTTCTCTTCTGCCATGCTCCTACCTACTTTCTCCTCTGTTCACAAGGAGAGCAGTTGCAGGCCTGTATAGCAACCAAACACTCCCCATCCAAACCAGCATCCCTAGTAGTTACATCCTATCCCCAACAGCCAAAACGCCTGTCCAAGAAAACAGGCCTTAAAAAAACATTTTAAAAAAAATGTTTGGCCAGTTTCAGGGCTGCATTGCCACCAAACCAGGTCCATCGAGACCAGCATCCCCAGTACCTACACCGCATCCCTGTCAGTCAAATGCCTGTCCAAGCACACAGGCCTTTTTAAAAAGTTTGGCCAGTTACAGCCCTCTGTTGCCACCAAACCAGCCCCCAATAAAATTTAAACAATGCATTTCTGTTTCTCAACAAAAAAAACCCAGGCAAAATGCTCAAAATTTTGAGGAAAGGAGGAAACTACTTTCCAGCAGGAAGCAGCAGTGAAACAGTTGAGGGACCATTTTAAAAAAAGAGTAGCCATGACCAGTAGACCCACAAATTTACAAAATGGCCTCTCTACGCAGGCTTGGGATGGGAGAAGGAAAGCAGCAATGCATCATGTAAACACAGAGCAAGCAAAGCAAACCATCTTAAGTAAACAATGTTATGTGCAGTCCTTAGCACACCATAAAAGCAGCAGCAGGGATTTCCACTTGTTCCCCAAAACATGCTACACAACTCTGTTGCAATGTAAGAGGTAGTTTCTGCTGCAACTAAACACAGAGCATTCATGCAAGGACTAGCCGTTAGTGAAAAGGCCTGCCACAACAGCCCACCAAACTGCAAAGAGCAGGGCCATTTTAAAATGCAGGGAACATTTCAGCAAAGATTAGAAACCCTTCCATTGAAGCCCCTAGGTCCCCACCCTGTAAAACAGAAAGCAGACAGTTTATGTCAAAAACAGCGTAATTTTAACCAAAAGTAGCCATGGCCAGTGGGGGCACCAGAAAATGGCCACAGCCTTTGCACATGCTTGAGGGGTTTGGGAGGGGAGCGGGGGATAGCATTCCAGCAATCAGGAGACATAGTTTACACATCCAGGCTGGCCAATTATCATCACAATTGCATCCTGCAGCACTGTGACAAAGGACATAAGAGAATCTCTATTGGCCTTTCCAAAACAGATGCTTCTGACTTCCCAGTAACAAGTGGGGGAGAGATGTTGGGATGGTCACAGAATAGAATGAGGATATTTGGTTGACATTTCTGCTGGCCAATTGGCATCACAAACCAATCTTATACCACAGTTACATGTAAGAGAATCCCTGGCATAGGCTCCTTCTCTGCATATGCTGTGCAGGCATATAAATTTGGGACCCTTTATCACATCTTTCTGATATTTGGCAGAGATGATCATGATAGTATGATATAGATTCCTGCCAAATTTCATGTACACTGGTTGGACTATAAAGATGTTACAGTCAGACATACATATATAGGTTAATTGCTTATACCACCAGGATCCTTTATCCAATTCTTCTGCAAGTTGGCAGAGATAGTAAATATGGGAAGGGGTATAAACTTGCCAGGTTTCATCTACATTCAATGTGAGGCAAAGAAGTTACACCTAAGAATGTATATGAAGATTTTTGCAAATTAAAATAATTCAACTGCTTATAAAATTGGATTCCTTTATCCAATCTTATTTGGTGCACATAATGGGTACTTTCAGACATGACGCTAACCACCCTTTAACCACCCTTGGTGGTTATTTATGCATGTTTCAGGG
>QEPC01006203.1:1395981-1451218 GCA_003113815.1 Sphenodon punctatus
CCCCCCCCCCCCAGTGCCCTTGGGACTCAGGTACGTTTTTTTCCCCCGTTCCCCCCCCCTTTCTTTTTAAAAGCATGAAGCTTTTTAAAAGCATGCTGAGGGGGATCAAGCCAGGAAGAGCAATGCCCCTGGTGCCGTGCAATGCGCACTGCCCCTGCAGAAAAGACAAAAACCTTCTGGTTACCACAACTCTGATTGCATGCATGGAGTTATCATAGCTATATTTTTTGAAGAGAAAGACATTTTTGGCTTCTCTTTGGGGGTGGGGAATATTCTCTTCCTTAAAATCCAGATAAGGACATGTTTCCTGACTATTGCCTGCATTTGTACACAGATTTCTCTGCTGTATACAAAATGCCATGTGCGCGCAGGTCAAGGGAGTATGGATTTTCCTTGTATCAGTTCTAACAATTGAAGGAAGAACATTTGTGCCAAAACTGCACACACTATATAGTATGGATGGGAATTTTGGATTTGGATAGAACCAAATAAACCCAAAAATGGCCAATTCAGTTCTATCTGAAAATTCAGATCTTTTCTGGTTTCAGGCAATTCGGATTTTTTACATTGATTTTTTAATTCAGATCTTTAATATCATGGTTTGTTCCTACTGACTTCAATGGGGAAAAACGCATGCAAAAAATCCTAATCGATATGCAAATTTAAGAACCGAAACAAAAAAATCTGAATCCAAAATTCCCCTTTGAGTCCCACCCCTACTAAAGAGCGATGGACCTCTCTTAAAAAATTCACTATATTGGTTAATGGTTGGAGTAACGACTGGCTTCTCCTTCTACTTTGGATCCTCAAAAGTTTCACCTCTGATCCCTCGAAATGGCAGCCTCCAAGTAAGGGGCACTTTTCTCCTTAATTCTGTTCCCCTGTAGCCACTTTAACAGTTTCTATGGTGCTGCTATAAGCCAAAAAGAAACTAAGTAGAAGACAGTTCCCTACATCCCAATTCGGGGGGGCGGGAGTGGGGGGGTGTTGTCTCCTTCATACTGCCATGTCTTTACACCCATGATGGCTGCAGCTCTTCTTTTAACTGCACAGATACCGACATCCACATAAGCCAGGGGCAGGGAACCTCCTGCCTCTGGGCCAAATCTGGCTGCTTTTTTATTTGGCCCCTTTCCAATTCACGGATCCAGTCCCTACTCTCAATCACTGAAGAAGTGAGCTCAGGGGAAGGGAGCAGAGAGGAGGGCATGCACTCAGGGATAGGGGATGTATACATGGTACAGATCCCTGATTTGGACTCTCTCTTCTTTTCCCAGCACCCACTCACCCCTCCTATCTGGCCCACAGAACTTGTACTAATTTTCAAAGTAACCTGTGGGAGGCAAAAGGCTCCTCACCCCTGAAATAAATGATTTTCTTTCCCTGAATTGTGATTACAGATCTTCTCCATAATCTCCGTGAACCAATCACCCCAATTAGGGTGTTAACGTGACGCCAGCTGCCTGGAATGTGGGTTCGGTCCGTGCAGTCCCACTAACAAGTTTAGCATGTAGAGCGTAATAAACGAGCAGCCCCCTGCTGTATTTCTTGTGCGTTTGGTCAGCCTCCACTCACAGGTTTAGCATGATACGCCTAACGCATGGGAAGGTGTTCTTCCCCCCACACTTCGTTCACCAACCCCTCCTCTTCTCAGTATCCAACCCTCTATAATGACTCACAGCCATGGCAAACCATGGGAAGAAGCTGCCGCACCAGCTGTTTCTTTTTTCCAGGATACAGCTCCAGGAGTTGGTCCAGTGCTTGCTATCGCTGCCTGCCCACCCACAGAGGTTCATACCTGAGTTTATACCTGTCAGCACTTGGTGTAACCTTTTGCTTTCAACATATTGCTGAGCTTATTGAGCAAACTGCCTACTTTATTAAGTATCTTTAGTGAACGTTGAAACTGAAAGTAAAAATTGAAATTGAAAGCAATCAGTCTTTGCATGTTGTCACCAGCTGGTTTATCACATCCACAGCTCACAGCAATGTCCTGGCAGGTAGCAGCACACAGTTTTATTGGGGTCTTGCCCATCATGGTGTTGGAAATCCCTCTCAGTTTGCATTATTATTATTATTATTAGACATTTATATAGCGCCAGTCGTATGACCTGGTGCTGTACAGAACATAGAATTAGACGCGGTCCCTGCCTGTGTCTTACAATCTAAACATCTCCAGTCAGACATGTGCCTCTTGTACCCTCTCTCTATCTTCTGGATTACCATGCAGTTGGGGCAGAAAACATCCTCACCCCTGAAATAAATCCTCACTCATGAGGATGCTCTGCACTTCTCTGAGTGTCCAAACCTCTCTGTCAGTTGATTCACATTCCCTGTATCCTGAGTCACTTGCGTCCCAGAAGAGATCCATCTCTGCCATCCATTTGAGGCACTCCCGGTAGCCCCGCAGGTGTCTTCCCACTGTCATCAAGGCAGTGGTGAGGAAAAATGGCAGGGAAGGCCCAGCCTCCATTAGCCTTCACCGCCTTACTTCTGAAAGTGCACAAATGTCCAGACAATTCCCAATCTTGATTGCATCCCACTCTCTCATCTTGTCTGGGGCTCCCACTCTTCCATGTAACTGAACTCAGAACCGCAGCAGGTTTACAGTGTCTGCACTCCATCATGCATACACAGAAAGAACCCCATTGTGTTCATGTGCCACCCTATGGGTAAATAGACGGTCTCAGAGGATGAGTTTGACAGTTCTCTCAGTACATCGGGCCTCACCCAAATGTCAACAATGGCTGGGGTATCCATCACCCCCCAGCTTCTCAGAGTCCCATAGACAAAAGCCAGAGCCATTTGACATTCTGGGGTGTTATGATCCCTTATGCTCATTGCAAAGAAAAACTGTTACTTTCAAAATATAAGAGTAGCTTTTAATAAATGGATAGCTCTGCTCTCACATATACTCTGAGCACAGTGACCTTCACTGCCTTGCAGATCCCCCCACCTGCCCATTTTTTAACATTCAGTGGTTTCCAGCCCACCCAGTTAAAACACACACACACACACCTTTACAAAAAGATTTTCAATCAATAGCTGGCTTGTTATCAATAGCAACCAACAACAGCTTGCGCTCAGTGCGCAGCCAGTCCTGCAAGGACACATGACCAATAGTGGCCAATAGCTGCTCACATGCAGTGCACAGCCAATCCTAACTAGGCAGTCGCCCAGCTCTTTAAGCTGTTCAAAACATTTGGTGTGTGGTCTGCAAGAGTCCACAGATGCCAGCGCCGCAGTCATGGAGACACATATTGAGAACTTCCTTGTGCTTGTTATCACACTCCAGGCCTGCTGCTGAGCAGAACCTGCAAGCGATCCAACAGATCCAAGCCTTCTGCTGTCTTTGGCATTATGTGATGTCAAGGCAAAGAAAGGCTCTCACTTAATCTCTGGTCAGGATAGTGTGGTGCACCATAGTGGAGATGACTCCTGCTTCAGTGTCATGCACTTGCCTACCTCTGGCAACAACAAACTGCACTGGGGAGGAACAAAGCCATGCAAGGGCACCTGATGTGTGCAGAAAAGTACCTGTTGGGAGATGCAGCTTCAATCACTGACGCCATGCGCAGGGCTGTACCCACTGAAAAACTGGTCTGGGTGACAGAGAAAAAGCGCAGACCGGTGGGAGAACGTACTTTCCTTGTGGGGAAGACACTGACTGGGTCGCAAACTTCAGTATGCCCTGTCATCTCATCTTGCAGATAGCCAAGATCTTCAGGCACAACTGGAGAAAGAGAGCACGGTGATGCAGTCGCCCATCCTCATGGGCGTTGTCATCGCCATTTGGAAACTCACCACTCCAGACACCTGTCACCCAGCAATTTGGCTTTGGGACTTCCATGGTGGGCACCATACTAGTGGAGACTTGCACAGCAATTGTAGACTACTCTGTGACTGGCCAGATCTTTGCCTGTGGTTTTCCCATGGTAGCTCCCTTTGCACCCAGCCTTTTCCCTGCTGGGCTAATATGCCCCCTCCCCACCCACAAGCTGGAAGTGTATGATTAGCAGACTCTGCACCCCTGTTTTTGCCACTCCCCTTTCCTGCAAACCCCCAGCCCCCATGGCTTATTGCTATGCCATACTGCCATTCCCCACAGCCCCCCTCCCTGACTTCTTCCCTTTTCCAGAAGACGCATAGAAAGTATCTATTATGACAAATTAAACAACTTTATTAAAATAAAATTAAAACTGTTCCATTTTCCACCTACTCCTTTGGGGGGCAGCTTGATGTGCTCACTTGGGTGGTGGGAGGACATTTTGCCAATCCTCCTCTTGTGGATCCAGCTGTGGAGGAGTGTCGTGGGAGGTATTCAGGAATGATTTGGTGGGGAAGGGAATGATTTGGGGGCATGTCTGGCCCAGGAATTGTTCCCTGATGAGTGTAGTGCACAGAGGGTTCGGGTGTTTTTTCTGAGGGTGGAGTGCGGGGGGAACCAGGGCGGGCAGGTTCCACATAGGGGGGCATAAACGGCCAGTGGGCATTAGGAAATGGCACCTGTCCCTGAGCAACAATGGTTGCAGTCGTGGCAGCAACATGCTTGAGCAGGGAGCTCTGCCGCTGAATGGACTGGGAGAGGCTACTTCGCATCTGTACCCACATATTGCTTGTCTTCTTGATCATGCTATCTGACCACTCAAACTGCTGCCAGAGGTGGGCCCAGTGCCTGTCCTCCTGCTGGTGGTTTAGGCAGGCCTTGCATTTTGTGGAATTCTGCTGCATCAGCTGCCTATGCTCCCTGGCCATACCGTTAACGTCATAATGGGTCTTGTCCATCAACCATGTGTTCTCCCCAAGCTGCTCCCTTGCCAAATCCTCCCTGCATCACCAGTTGCAGACATGCAGGTCCTGGGTCCACTGAGTGCTTGTGGCATGGGTTCCATCCACGCCCACTGCACTAGCAAACCTGTAGCAAGGAACAAGGAAAGCCATTACTTCAGACTGCTTCACCCACCTTCCCGCCCCCACCTGCCTGAAGGGAAGCGGAATGAGTACCTGGCCTATGTTGCTGCTGGGATAGTTGCTGCAGCAGGATCCCAGCACCATGCAGGTCTCCTCTCACAATCGCTGTAGAGGAGTGAAGAACATACAGAAATCAACCACCATTATTCACATCTTCCTCCATGGCCATCGTTTTGGCTTTTGCCCCAGCCAGTATATTGGCTCCCCCCCTCCCCCCCCGGACAGCCCACTGTGCTCCTCTGGTGCATCTCCGCGGCCAGCCCATGGGCCTCCCATGATGCTTTCCCAACCACTTCCCATGCCTGTCCTGTGGAGATGTTTCCTGGTGATTTTCCTGCTGCTCCTCATGTTCTTCTGGCCACCTGTCAACACATTAAACAATAAAAAAACATAATTAGATAATAATAAATGGAAGCCTTTATCATGCACCTGTGTAACACAAACACCCACCCCTCCAGGTGAATTAACTTACCGTTCTCCTCCACCACTTCCCCTACAAAGGTGGCATCTGGGTCCTCTGTGCCCACGACCAGAACCTCAGGTAGCTCCTCAAACAAGGGCTGGATCTTGAGCTTGAGGGGATACACTGTGAGAGTCACCGTGTCCATGTCAGCCTGTGCTGGCTCCAGGTTAGGGATGGGCATGGAGTGATGTCCGCTGGCAGTCTCGGTTTCCGTGGTTGCAGCAGAAGTGGTTGCAGAGGGAGTGGGCAGTTGGGGAGCCATCTCCACCTATTTCTGGCCCCTTGCGAAGATGCAGCCATGCAGGCGGATGCAATCATGGCTCCATCCACACAACTGGTCAAGGCGCTTGTAACAGGACAATGTTTGTCTCCTGTGGCCAAAGGCGAAGTTGTCATCCCAGATCTTCTTGTACCCGCACCTCAAGTCTCCGGCCTGCTGCCAGCACTGGTTCATATCCTAGTTGCAGCCCTGCAGTGTCATTCATGCCGAGATCTCCTGGAACACTGCCTCATTCCTGTAGCGCTTACCAGGGCATGCTGGACCTTCTGCTCTCCCATAAAGCAATAAAGGCTATGGTCTCTTCTTTGGTCCAGGGAATGTAGCATTGGCAGGCAGCTCTGTAGACAGTGCATGCCTGCGATTCCACAGTGGATGTAAGCAGTGCTGGTCGTTGCCTGTCTGTCAATATTAGCCATGGCCTTGGCAATGGTAATCTTCTGCAAGTCATTGCTGAGAACGCAGTGGCTGGGAAACAGCAAGCATTGGGCACGTACTGCCAGCCAGGATGAGCTGGGAGAATACATGCTTTAAAATGGTGCATTGGGCTTTTAGGCAGCAGAGAGAGGGGCCAGAAGTGGTCATTCTTTGGTACGCTCTATGCTTTTTGCCCACAACTCTATGGTGCTGGCAGACCTGTATGCTTATGAGGCTGCACGGACTCTAGTTGATGGGATACAGACACTTGGGTGCACATTAACCTGCATCGGTCCACACAGCGGGCTCTGCATGCTCTGGGACCCCGCTATGAATGGGGACTGTGTGTCTGGTGGCCACATGGCAGTGAACACCTAATAAACGGGCAAGTGGACACCCACCTGGTGTGGGCTATTGTCTAGTTTGTTAAGACCCTTAGTTTCCAGCTACTGTAGACAGCTCCCTTGCTATAGGTTAGTTTTACAGCCCACCCCTCAAGGTGTTCTATTCAGGGCCAGTCCTACTCACAGGTGTCAATGAATCTCTTTGAGGATCACAGTTCTGTCAGGTGCAGAACATTCCCTCTGACTTCAATGGTTTTGCACATTCCCAAAGAGATCCTGGGCACCCTCAACATTTTGCAGAATAGAGAACCCCAAAGTTTTGCTTCTCCCAAGCAGTGGCGATACTATGTGACGGCCTGAGACACTGGTGGAACACCTGTGCAATGTTCACACTGCAGCTACTTGTAACAGCTCTACATTTTCAAAGCAGCCTATAGTACACTTCAGGAACTATATTGCTAGGAACAAAGAAATGAGGAACATTTCATGAGGACCACTCTTACCCGTTCGTCCATTGGCACCTTGGCTACTTCATCCTGGCTGTCCTCAGGTACTGGAACTCTAGCAAATGAGAGTCCATTCAGCGCTGCCAACATCAAGGGCCTCTTCTGGGCCTCTAGGCCTGCCATCTTCTGCTTCTCTAGATTCTTTTGGCAAGAAAAGGCATGTTTTCAACTCAGTGTGATTATTTATAATGCCAGTAAAATGTTGGAATGTCTTTTTAATCTTCAAAATCTGCAACTCTCTGGCCAAGGAATGCAAATGATCACCATTAGCCGAGTAAATTCAAATACAACGGCTATTCTTCCTATTATTCCCCAGGGGCCTGTTTCTGCATGAGTGAAGAGTTTTAATTTCAAAGAAACAATCTGATGGTATCATACTTGCCATGAAAATCAGGCCTCTTTCTATTAATGCGAGGCTGGGAGCAGGCAGCTGGTGCTGGTTTAAACAGCATTCTTAGGTTCAAGTTATTGTAGCAGGCACCATGAAGAAGCAAGAATGCCTGCTTCGATGCAGTATTTGACTTCACTGCTGTACTAGCTGAGCACAAAAATGGGACATGTTATGGTAAGTTTAATTACTGTGAGTGGTAAATATGCATTTTTAAAATGGTTGTACTGGTCTCTACATATGGGATACTGGAACAGAGAACAAGAAGTTCAAGAAAAAGAATTTAATGCCATTCCTTTCAAGCTCAATCTTCTGGAAAGATAGTACATGTGCTAGCACTTAGCACAGATGCAAATCCCATTTTCTTCAATGGAAGTCATGCCCGTGTTAAGTGCCAGTGCAGGTGTTACATACAATTGTGCTACTAATCATGTTTTTGAAGTCTAATGTCAATCGGTTGCTAGTGAATGCTAGTGAGAGATAGAGGTCAATACGATTGGGGGAATGGTAGCCAGTCATTTAGGAAATACTTCATTTTATTTTTGCAAGAGAATTTTTGGGAAGTAGCATGCAAAGGGGTGACTGATTCACAGCTGCACTCGAAAGCGGATACTGCATCGTTAGCCAGGATCTTCTATGGGGAAAGTGGTGCTGAGGACCCTAAGGCACACAGTAAATAAATGCTTTGTTTCTGGAAAAGCCCAACTGGTAAACTTTTAAATTGATATTGGGCAGGTGTGCATAAAAAAAAAAGTTTTGCTGGTGAAGGAACAGCAGGGCATTACTATACATCAAAAAAGTTACATTTCTGGCATTTTTGCCCTATTTTCTTTTCTGGTTTTCTGCTTTGGCAAAAACATCCAAAAAATCAAATGTCTTTGTCAATCGATAATGTCACGAAGTAAAAATAATTAAGACTGGGCTTCTTTGAAATGTGTCAGCCCCTTCTCCCTTGCTGCCTCCCATGCCTGGAACTCTGTGGATGAACTTAGACTTATCTCTGCTAAACTCTCATGTCAGCGGGGCCCTGGAAGCTGTATATTCACCCCTGGATTGCTGTTGTGCGAGAGTGAGACGCTCCAAGTTCCAGCCCTGCTTTAAACTCAGATCTGACAAATACATCAGATGTAAACATCAGATCAGAGTTTAAAGTGGGGCTAGAACTTGGAGTGTCTCACTCACACGCAACAGCAATCCGGGGCACAGCTTCCTGGGCAGAGTTTAGCAGAGTTATGTGTGAGTTCACGCCCTGAGTACAATCTAACAAGAAGGGGGGATTAGGGTATCTGTCTGCCTCAAATAGCCAATATCGCAAAACAAAACAATAGAATACACGATACCATAAAATTACAAAAAGTAATTTTACCTGGTGAAAGAGAGTGCGAGCCAAATGCCATGTGTTTCCTGAGCAAGTCTAGAAAGCATTTGCAATTGAAGCATAGCAACAGAATACAATCCCTTTTCTCAAACGTAGACAAGAGTGATGCTGTATTTGTGGGGTACTGATTGATCTAACCAGTCTAATGATTATCTAGAACAGAGGCTATTAGACTTCTTTTTCAGCTGTGAACCAAACACCCTCAGCCGATTCTCTACCTTTACCCACATCTCACGTGTCTTTGGGCCTCATCTGAGTTTCTCTCTGTTCTTTCAGAAGAAAAAACAAACAAGCCACATACTCAAAATGCTGTCGTATACAAAACTGTAGCTTGCTAATTCATTTTGAACTCAGTGTGTCACTACACTCAAAGCAAGCGCATTTGATCATTGCACGTTTGATCAGATATTAAAGACCATTCCTGTACATGCTCTACATTTATTAAGCCTGAATGCAGCAGTGTTTGTGCCCGAAAGATCATTTCTGCAGCCAGAAATCCCAGACACTTCGTTCAGAAAAACCAAATAAACTTAGATTCTGTAGGGAATTTAATAACACCCCATAAGTAGTTTTGTGACCCACCTTGATATCATGAACCCATGATTCAAAATTAGCAATCTAGGAGACCATTTTCAGGAGTCAGATGACCCATTTCTGTACTTATCGAAGCAGAAACAGAGCTGCAAGCTTTTAAGCTAACCAGTAATTTTGATCGTACTGTTTATAAGCAATTACTAAAAATAGAAAAATGACAACAAAATAATATCTTCCTAAATAAACTTCAAACATTTCCTTGACTAATAGTTACTCTGGTTCTATATTGACATTAACTTGTTTATTCAAAACTGGTACAGCTAGAAACGTTATCAGTTAAGAACCAATTCTCCTAAACCTTGCCAGAGACACTTCGCCATTTCACTTTGGTAACAGGATACAGTGTTCCTTCTGCAAAGCCTGCAATGACTCTGCTCCTGCTTTTGACTTCAAGAGAATCATAGAAATTAGGAGCTGGAAGGGACAATAAGGATCATCTAGTCCAGGTTCCTGCCCTGAAGCAGGATACCCTATTATACTTAAAGCATCCCCAACAGATGGCTGTTTAGTCTCACCTAGAAAAGGGTCTTCCACAGTTGAAATGTAAGGAAGTTTTCCCTCACATTAAACCTAAACCTATCATCTTGTAATTTAAACCCATTGTTACTTGTCCTGCCCTTAATGGCAAACAAAACAATACAAAACCCACAAATGTTCTGCATCTTTCTTATGGTGTTCTTTTAGATAGGACTACAGAGTGCAAAATTTTACAGAATCAGGTCCATCTCTCTCTCTTGCTCTCTCTCTCTCTCTTTTTAAAAAAAATCTTCTTCTGTCTGAAGATATCGGGTCAGACCAATGGTCTGTCTTCCCCAGTATCCTGTCTCCAGCAACCAGTACCAGATGGTTTTGAGAAAGTCACAGGGCCACAAAGGAGTGATCCATCTACCTGTTTTCCACTGCCATCTTATGGCAGTCAGAAGTAAAAAGCATTCCCATTTAGCTGTATCAGTCTGCAAACTTTGCCTGTTACATTAGCTCCTAAGACACAACTGAATAAATAGCTATTTTCCTAAGTAGTAAAAGAGCTAGGGTGCTGACCCACATTACCTGAGCAGGGGAAATGTACATTTTGTAAACTCATGGCGGGGAAACAAACGTGTAGCTCTGAACATGGGCACGGGGTTAAAAGAGCCATCAGCTGCGTCTCGTGTTGTTTTTAATCATGGATGTCAGGGCTCAAAATCCAGCCCTGTCATCTATGACTGAAAATGTGAGACGCAACTGATGAAGCTTTTAACCCTGCGCCCACGTTCAGAGCTACATGTTTGTTTTCCTGCCGTGAGTTTAGAACACGTAAGTTTTCCCTGCTCGGGTAACGTGGGCAAGCACCCTTATTGATAGTAACGCATCTCTTTTAAAAGTTACTGGCAGCAATACTGAGTGCTTAGATGAAATGGCTAAAACAAAATAATAATATTTTACAGTCAGTCAAAATGTTGCTCTATCCTCAGAGACCCAGGGTCATCAGAGACACAGGTCCCTGATGACCCTGTTATCCATGGAATCTCTTTAAATACTAGGGATACAACGTAAATACACCAGTGGCTCCCATAACCACGTGCTGGAACTTAAATATACCTATGCAGCCAACCACTGATAACTGCAAAACAACATAAAAGGGAGCTTGTAGGGGCCTCATCAATAGAGGCCTTTAAAAACAGGTTAGACAGACATCCCTCAAGGATGGTGTATCCTACTTAATGGCAGTGTCTGGACTAGTCAACATTGAGGTTCCTTTTACCTCTATGATTCTATAAAATATAAACAACAAAAATGAAAATTTTTTTAGCATAAATTCCTCCCATCGCCAGATGTCCCCATTTTCTCTCTCTCTCTCTCTCTCTCTCTGATGCTCCTATTTCCCCCCCTCTCTCACCTGCCTCCCCATCCACTTCGCTGCCCCCTGCTCCATACATTTTCCCCCAGAAGATCAGGTCCCCCAACTCCTGTCTGCCTTTTAAGCTTCCCCTACTTCCCTCCCAGCTCCAATAACCTTCTCCCCTTCCAGTCAAGGCACGTTTTGCTCCCCAAGTTCCCCTCTCAGTCCTGAAGCAGCTCCTCTCCTCCCACCTCCATGGATTCAAGTGGGAGGAGATAGTGGTGACTCCACCCCTTCCCCAGGCTAGGAAAGGAATGTCAGCAGGGGAAAGCAGCCAGCAGGAATGTTCCTAATCTGGAACCATGGCAACAGCAGTGCAAGAGAATTCCTCTTTACCCTTCCAACATTTAAGTGGGCTGTTTCTACAGCCTGGTGCTGACCCCATTGCTGGCGATGTGAACCCACTTGGAGTGGGGACTGCTGGTTTGGGAAGTGCTGGTCTACAGGAAAATTATTAACTGAATGTCAATCAGTTATGCCCTCAGATTTTGCCTCTACCACCAAACCGTGGGTGAAAACAGACATACACGTAACTCTTCTTTAACATTTCTTATGCCTGTTTCAGGGCTGTATTAGTACCCTACGCAGTACAGCAACGTCCATAAGAACCGTTAAAATGGTGTTAAAGCAGAGTTAAGGTGCATGTCTGTTTTCACCCTGTTACACACACCTACTAAGCAGCTTGTCCATGACGTGAGCCACAAACCAGTTCTACTGGCTACTCCAAAGTAAGTAGTTTATGAATCACAGCCTTTTTCTGTACAGGGGCTAACTACTCAAACTGCAGGGCAGTGGAAAATCAGAACCTGTATTTTAAAGGCACTCTTACAGGGTTGCCAACCACAAACGTTCAAAAAATGTGAGTCTGAGCTGCTACCCACCCATGAACATGAGCTTTTCCTTAAATGCCATCACACTTTATGACAACAAAGCATATAGTGAACCTCCATTCCAATGCTAATTTCAAGAACTTAAGTCATTAGGTGATCAGGCAATTTGGTGTGGCAGGGCCCTCAGTGTGGCGCTCACTCACTCCCGATCCCAGTCTCAGCTCCTCCCTCCTCACGTTTAAAAAACACTTGAAGACAGATTTATTCTCCAGGTGCTTTTAGGATCCACTACTGGTTTCCCTTTTGTCCTCACTCTATCTTTCCTGTTTAAACGGTTTTAAAATATATTTATATTAATTGTATTTTTATGTTGTGAAGTGCTCCAAGCACCATTTAGCAAGAGGGAACTGTAAAAACATTTTTAATTATTATTATTAACTATTTATTTCCATCTAAAATAATCTCACTATAATGAATGATCTGGCAGGATAACTCAGATATAACAAACCCCCACATGGCCTACAAGATTAGCCGGCACCTTTTGCCCCTATTTTGCAGTGACTATTAAGATTAAAATAACACACTAAGAAAGGCACCAAAACAATGAAGCATTTCATGTTGTCCATGATTTGATTTGATTATGTTTTTAAAGAGAGGCTATGTAATTGTTTTGATGCAGCATATTGCAAAATCCTACTATAGTGAACATCTGATCTAATTACCTTTTTTCCTGATCCCATGCAGGCATGTTATAGCTAGTTTATTTACAGCCAAACAACAAAAGAAATATAAAATACAGCATAAGTAATTTTAAAATATATAAAATCCTATTAAATGCAATAATATTATATATTTCCATTATATACCAAATTTCTGTATTCTAATCCTTTGTGCACCCCATGCAAAGGAGCTGATAGCATAAATAGTTGTCAGAGAATTATTAGTAAATAACCAAATAGTGTTTTCTTCTAGCGACTAATTTTAAAAAAATTCAACAAGAGGATTCAATAATTGGGCTCTTAAGTTCTCACAAAAGGGACATTTCCACAGGTAATGTATTAAATCTTCTATTTAATTTAGGAAACAGAAACATTTCAGTTCTAACAGAAGAACTCGGTTCCACCAGGTTTGTTATAAAGAAGTCATACTGTATTGAGAGACTTAAACAGAGGTTTTTTAAAATTATTTTTTTAATTTGCCTTTTGGTTTTTGAGGCTTTAGAGGGCAGTGCAACCACATTTCCAAAATTTCCTCTGAAATGGTGAGAAACTCACATTTTAAACATAAAACTCAGATTCATATAATTTCATTGAGTGCTGTGATTTTAAGCTTTAAGAAATTTCTAAAATCGCAAACCTCTTAATAAAAATCACTAGATGGTAAGTAACCCTGTTCTTAATTTTCAGCTAATTCTAGGTCATTGAAAGTTTTTTACTGAACAAAAGGACTGTCCATAAATTATGTCATATAGCAAGAAACAAGGAGAGGCTAACAAAGTGGTGACTCTTTGTGAGGAGCTGGTATGGGGATATTGGTCATACATGTCACGTTTATACGTTTGCTCCTTCTGCTGAATCATTTAGCGTGCAGTCACTAGCGGTTTTAAACACATCCCACTGCTCCTCATACTCTCCCCTCTCTTGTGCCGCCTCTCCCACTTCCCAGTTGCCTCCATCTTTGCCTGTTCTACATCCGTATCTTCCCTCCCAGCTTCCTCATGACCTAGTTATTATTTCCCTGTGCCTCTCAGCTCTAGCTGTCAGGCTCTCACCCCTCTTTGAATACTATGCAAATCTCTATCTCCTCCCACCCCCCCACTCATTCTCTAATGCCACACAGTTCTGAAAGATGAAAAAAACATTTCTAATCACTTTCTTTCAATAAATGTTCCACTGTCACTGAGAACAGGCCAAGAAGCAAAGGGTTTAAATGACAAGATGGCAGGTTTAGGTTAGATATTAGGGGAAATTCCCTAACGCTTAGAACAATCTAACAGTGGAACCAGCTGCCTAGGGAGACTATGGAATCACCTTCCCTGGAGGTTTTCAAGAACAGACTGGACAGGGCATCTGGCCGGGATGCTTTAAGTACAGGGCAGGGGGCTGGAATAGATTACATTTAAGGTCCCTTCTAACTCTCCAGTCTATGTTTTGTCAAAAGAAGAGACAGATCAACGTAATAAGGTTATACAGTACAGGTACTAAATGTGTGTGTTGGAGCAGGTTTATGCAATTTATGCGGCCTACATTTTTTGGGGTATCCATACTAACATGATGAAATGTTACAATGGAGGGGGGTAGACTAAAAAATGGCTAAGCAGCAGGACACACTTTTTGGACAGCCCCAAAAGTTTGTCATTGTGAAGGGGCATGGCACTTTCAAGTTGCATGTTTTGGTATTAAAGAAACAAACGAACCCCATTTGGCTCAGAGAACCTTTTGCTTAATAGGAAAATACTTACTCTCATCATTATCTCTCTTTCAATAATGCTGTCTTCAATGGAAAACATTTCGGACACTGGTCTTTCCTTCACTGGCTCTTTCTTGACTCTCTCCTTTACACTGGTGAGATCAGGTTCTGAGATGGATGGTCCAAGTGAAGATCCGTTAATTGCCATTTGATCAGTTCGACATATGCTAATGGCCTTTGCAGGCCCAGGCCTCATGGCTTTGGCTCTGGCTACAGCTACTGAAATGTTGGTTTGGTCCTGTCTCAGGGCTCCATTGCTAACACTCTTCCTAGGCCCCGGATATTCTGGAGGAGGCTTATTTGGTATCCTAGCCAAGGCAGCTTGCAGCTGAGCGCTATATTCGATGTTTTCGTGGAGCGCTGCTATTGGGGACATGGACTCTGAAGCTTCCTCCTCCTCCTCACTTTCGCTGCTGTGTATCAGCATCGTAGCATCTGAGAAGGTCTTTTTGTGATGGTAGTGGGGGAGCTGTTGAACCTCATGACCCATCTGCACAGTCTCTTCTGACTGCACCTGCTCTCTTAAGGTGTTTCTACGTGGCAAAGGGGCATTCAAAGTCTTTAAAGCCATCGCTTCTATGCCACGTACCATGTTGCTGATGACCTCCAAACTATGGCGCTTGTTGACAACTGCGTGATGTTTGACTGCCATGAGGGGTTCACTCACCTCCTGCAGTGACTGATGAATCACCGGAGAGCTATCTTCTTGGAAAGTCTTCACTGACAGCTGGACCTTCCGAGTGACCAAGTCAGGGCTACTGCCGCTGACGTACTTGTGACGGTGACTTGCTAGGTCAGGCGTGCTGGTGGCAGGACGTGGACGCGGGTATGGTGGTGGTGGCCTGAAAAGATAGTTCTTTAACATATGGGCAGTGCTGTAGCTGTGATTGCTTTGAAGCTGCATATTAGCCAGCTCTGGTGTGCTAACTGTATGGGAAATGGCACTGGCCGCTGTTTTAGTCTGTGCAGTGTTATTGGAATTCATTTGATCAGCTGGAGCAACATGTTTGTTATAATTGCCCCGAGGCCCATAAGGGACAGTATAGGGATGCCTCTCCCTAATCTCAGGTTGTCTGTAAACCAGGTCTTCTTGTTGGTTGTAAGCATGTGTGTTTCCAATGTTGAGGTTTCGCAGAGATTGACTTTGGTTATCCATGTGAATAACCCCTCTCTTCATTTGCCTCATTACAGTTTCATAATCTGGTGTTGGCCTATAGGATGGAACAATGATTGCACTGTGTCTGTGGCTGGGGATGTAATCTGCTCTCATGATGTCACTTCCTGGTATGCTGAGATTGGAGGACACTGGAGAAGGCTGTACAAAATTCTGTGAGCGATTGAGAGAGTTCATACTTTGAGCGCTGCATACACTACCATTTGGCCCGTTGCCATTTAAATAGCTAAAGTCCATTGCACACCTGTCCAAGCTGGTCTGAGATCTACAGTAGAAAGCTTCTTCATTCCCATGGAAAATGCTGTCTGTGTATGGAAGAGATAAAGGAAAGGGACAAATTCATTAACAAAAGAGATGACTGAACAAATAAGGACAGATGAAATGCCATGGACCTCAAAACTTTCTCAGTTCAAAACTTCATATGTCATGTGCTGATGGCTAAGAGGTAGCTGAGATCAGGGGCAGCCAGGGATCACAAAGAGGGACTAAACAAAACCCCTGAAATTCAGGAACAGATGGAAGCTGGCCCTTATCTGTATTAACCAAACCAAAAAACTTAACAGTTTAAAAAAAACCTTAAATGCACAAGTTTTCTTAAAATACAAAAAACCACCTCAAATTCAGTACAATTACAATTCCACTCCATACATTTCTATAAAACATAAATGCCAAAAAACATAGAAATTATTACAGAATTTGAGCAATGTTTAATATTTTATCCTCATCAACATACGTTATATATGTACTTAATTCCTTACCATACATACTTTTATTCATTTTTATCAATAACTAAACTTTCACATTTTCCCATTATTAAATTTTAATTTATCATCATAATTTGACGAGGAAAATATTTTTCAGAGTGCATTAAGTCTGTTTTTACAAAACTTCACTCTGTACAACGAATTGTATAATGTTGTCTACACTCACATTCTTAACTTCATTGTATGGACTGTATACAGTTGTCTACATGTAAATTACAGACTCTGAAAAAATTGTTCCTCGTCGGGGCTGGCGGGGGTTGGGGGGTACTGGTAGGGGTGGCTGCGCCACCACCAGGGGGCCCAGTAGCAGCCAACTGAGCTTGCAGGGGGACACTGACGCAGCACTTCCCTGGCTCTCCGACAGGAGAGAAGAGCTCAAGTGCGCATGCGTCAGTCTCCAGAATCGATTTTATATTAAATAATAACTCGGATTTGGCTGCACCAATTAGTATCATATTTCAGAAGCAGTTGTTATTGATCTCATGCTGTAATCCTGTGAAGTTTGGGGGCTCAACTCATCCAGGAGGAAGAGATATTGATGATTCAAAATTGTGAGGACGCTGTGCATTTTGACCACAACCAATTAACGTTTAAACAGTCATAACATTTTATTTTTCTGATGGATCTTCTTCATACTTTGTACATATGATGGTTCTCAAAATGTATAGCCATGGATAAATTTTCAGCAATGTAACTCAAGTGGTTTCCTCAAAATCGGGGCTTCAGCAGTCCCCTGTTTATAATGGAGAGTGGCTGTGCATTTAAGTTTCAGGCAGCTGCCGCTGCCTGAAAGTACGTAGATTGTGCATAAGAAGAACATTCAAAAATCAGCATTTGTTCCCATTTGTGAATTGGTTTAGTTTTACATTAGAAGACACCAACAGAACAATGGTGTTTGGGATAACCACTTAGTGAAAAACTGGTCTTGCCAAAGGTCTCATAGTATTTACATCGACAAAACCCATGGATTTCTTTCCAGAACAAAGATTACCATTAAACTGAAAAAACAGTGTTTCTCAAGGAAGTTGTATTTTGGTGGAATCATGTACATACATCATGTGGGAAACCAGACAAAGCAATATCAACAGGGTATTTAAGGAAGGGGACAATTAAGGAGGAAGAGAGCTGGCGGTTTTCACACAGAGACTGGACAGCCATCTGTTAGAAATGCTGTAGCTCTGGATTTCCTGAATTGAGCAGCGGTTGGACTAGCTGACCTCTGAGGTCACTTCCAAGTCTAAGATTCTATGATTCTATAAAGGCTCCAGAACAAAATACAGGATGGAGATAGCTGCAGAGATCTGTTGTATTTATTTTTGGAGCGTTGGCATCTCTCTCCTTCCAGATGACCTTACTGGAAAGTAGAGCTGAGTTTTAAGTTCTCAGTGCTGGTTTTGAAATTTGTCAATGCACAAAAAAGTGGCAGCAAATGTTCGTACATTTTCACTATATTGGATAAACAGTCTTTCTAGAAGCAATTATTTAAGGCATTTGTATCTTATGAAGCAAGTCGATATTGCCCCCATTTTACAGAGAGAACGAGTCAAAGTACAGCAAAGAGATTGTTTTCAGCCAAAATTCTCAAGCATGTCTACTAATTTTTCAATCCATGCTTGAGATGCCCTGGCATGATTTTTTTCATAGGGGTGTGCACTTCATTTTCGTTATTTTGATAACGAAAACAAATTTTTTGGTTTTTGTTTTCGTTATTACAATAACAAAAATGATAATAACAAAATCAATAACAAAATTTCATTTTTCATCGGTGTCGCTATTGGTATTGGTATTGGTATCCGTAGGGCACAAAACTGAAATTTTTGTTTTCAGTTTCATTTCCATTTTCATCAGCTTGTGTGCGTGCGGAGGAGGACTGACACCCCAGCTGGTGTGTCTCACTTGGCATGACAAGGAAGGGGAAGAGATCAAGGGAACAGTTATGGATGGGTAATTCCCTGTAGAAGGACACGAAGGCGCTGTAGAACAACACGAGAATGTAGGAGACAGCCATAAAACTTTGAACAACCTACGAATGAACGTTGGGGCTGAAAATGCATATGCTACAGTGGTCTCAGTCAGATTTGAGTGTGTCATGATAGAGGGGTGTCACGCTGGGTAGGATTATTATAAAGTTGTAACTAACTTGGAAAGGTATAAAAGATACGAACCAATGGAACTGCCTTTGTCGGCTGAGAAGGCACCAAGGCCGGGGCTGTGTACTCAACCCTCGAAGGTTCCATAGAGGAACTAATAAACTCTGACACTGCCAGTCGCTTGTCCTTCTCTGTGCTAACTGCTTGCGTGAAAACATACCCCTACAGGGAACCTGGTCTGACATACACAACCCCATCCGCCTAGCAAACCACTTACCTTTAGTGTTGGCTCTTTCTTATTGCTTCCACTGCCAAAACTCTAGTCCATGCTCTAGCCATCTCTAACCATCTAGGAATCTCTGGCATGCTCTCATTTATTTAAATGTTTTATCCAGCCGTATCCTAAGGGCTCAGGGCATGTACATCATCTATAATCCTAAATAAGCACAAGCAAATAAATAAATAAAATTAAAATCCCTTAACTCAAACCCATCTCNGTGGGTGGGTGGGTGGGGTGGGGGGCTGGGTGTGGGGGGTGGGTGGGGGGTTACTTCCTTTTAATTTAGTACTTCCCCTGAATGTTGGAGTTTGGTGTGGAGGAGAACTATATTGTAATTTTAAATAAACCAGGGGTGGGAGGTGTTATTTGTTTAAAGAGGTTGGGAGATATTTATTTTGAGGGGAGGGGGCAAGGGGAGTATAGTCTCACTCCCCTTGGTGAGAGGAAGGGGGGTGACTCTAGGGGTTGGGGGGTGGAGCTTCCCCGTAAGAGCGGGGGCATATTTTTCATACGGGGGAGGAAGGACTCCCAGTGAGAGAGAGAGAGCCAGGAAGAGTTGGGTGGGGTGATAAGGTACGGGGTGTGTGGAGGGGGGGATGTGTGGAAGCAGATTCTGCCACTCGGTGAGACGGAGGGGCATTGCCTGGGGTATAGGGTGGGGAGACTCCCGGTGAGAGATGGAGTCCTAGGAAGGGGATGGGGGAGGGGATCTCCCTCGCAGTCCAGGTGGGACGGCTGGGGAACAGGGGATGGGGAGGCAGCCGGGGAGGGGGAGCAGGCGCAGCTCTTGGGGTCGTGATGGGCCAGGGGAGATATGGTCTCAGGGGTCATGAAGTGAGGGTGGTACGGCGGGACAGGTGCTTAGTGCACGCCCTGCTGGTTCCTCCCCCAGTAGATGAGCAAGTGGAGCATGGTCAGGGGACCTGCAACCCGTTTTTGGTGCTGTTAAATGCGAGGTTGGTGGCAAACAAGGCAATGACAGTCCAGGAGGTGATTCTAGACTGTGCCGCCGATCTTGCATGTATCACGGAAACCTGGCTGGACAATGAATCACGGTGTGTATGTAAGACCTGGCTGTTCCGTCAGGCTTTTGGCGAGGGGTAGGGGTGGGGTGGGGGCTTTCCCCACATATTGTATTTTTAAATTGCTTAAAATTTTTATATTGTTTTAATTAATGTTGTTCACCTCCCCGAGCTGCCCTGTGGGCAGGAGGGGCGGGATATACATTTTAAATAAATAAAATAAATACTTCCCTTCTTGTTGCAACCATGCAGACAGGGGAGTAGCTAGGTTGAAATTCGCCCTGATACAGAAGATAGGATGAGTGCCCTCCACCCAACGGCAGGGGATGCAGCTACAGCAGGGAGTGTGGACCCTTTTTAGCTTGTGGGCCCAGTGCACCTATACTGCCTGCCCCTTTTATAGCTGTGTCCTTGGAGATGCATGGGGGCAACTCTCCCTGGGGCTGCAGAGGTTCACAGGCACAAAAAACATCTGACAGCAACTCCTTCGCTCTAAGCAAGCCCCAGATCATGCCCTTGAAGAGTTGAATTAGCTTAGAGGCTAGCGGACTGAGACACAAGGCAATTATTCACACAAGGAGACTCTGGCAGAGGCAGCAATAAATTCAGGTCTGCTGAATGACAGCTAAGTGACAGCCACAAGACTACTCTTCCTCTAAATCTGAGAGGGATGGGGGAGGGGAGGCTTTCCTACAGAATGCAGAAGGATGGTCATCTTCTTTAAAAATCTGCTTTATAGTGACTTGCCCAACACATCACATGGAAAGGCTACAATAGAGCCCAATTCTTCAGAGACCCTGACTGTGATCCACAAAGCACTTTACTCCAGGGTAGAGCTCCAATAGGACTCCTCTGGAGTAAGTGGTTTGTGGATCAGAGGCCTTGTCCATTTCCCCAATCACAGAACGATTCCTTTCCTATTTATAGTTTCTTTTTCATTCACTATGTCACGGCTAGCTGCTATGCTTAAATTCCAACATATGCAACTATCATCTTGGGCAACTCAGCTATGCTTTGTTGCATCAGATGTACAGCCGAAGAATATTAATCTAGAAGGGCAGCATGGTTTAATGGTTCCCACAATAGAGAACTGTTCCCAGTTGCAACAAAAGTCATCTTAGACATCTTTTCAGTCAACCTATCTACAAAAGGAGGGAAGAGTTGGTTCTCTCTCGGGTAGGGAGATGAGGCATTGATTAATACTAATAATAAAAAAAACCAGAGTACCCCCAAATAGTAATGGTTGAAGAGGAGACATGAACTTATATTTTGCTGATACTCATTCTATTCTATATTTGATTTATTCCACACCTGATTCAAGCACAGCTCTACATGGCTTACAACATGTTAAACAATGTAACAAGAACAACAATTGCTTCTATAAACTCCCTCTCCAACCCCATACACCCTTAAACATATCAAATGCAAATGTAAACAATTTAAACAGCTCTAACTACAATCTTATTCAAATACATAAACCACCCCCCAGGCCTTCATATTCCATGCAATGCTATGAACGTCTCTTAGGCCACAGGAAGGTTTCCTCCACACTTCAATCAACATATTACTCTTCAAGGATAGTACACAATAAACACAAAATCCCAACACTAGTTTATAAATACACTTTGGAATTAGACTGCTGCTGGAAAATAGGTCATAGCAGAAGCTGAGGGGTGGGGTTTTATATGTATTGTGTGGGGAATTGTGAGTGTGGATGGTTAAAGGGCGTGGCCTTTATGGAGGCCCTTAAGGAGGCCTGGGGAGTCTGACCCGGACATGCTGTCGATTTTATTTTGTGTGTGGGTGGGTGGGTGGGGTGGGGGGCTGGGTGTGGGGGGTGGGTGGGGGGTTACTTCCTTTTAATTTAGTACTTCCCCTGAATGTTGGAGTTTGGTGTGGAGGAGAACTATATTGTAATTTTAAATAAACCAGGGGTGGGAGGTGTTATTTGTTTAAAGAGGTTGGGAGATATTTATTTTGAGGGGAGGGGGCAAGGGGAGTATAGTCTCACTCCCCTTGGTGAGAGGAAGGGGGGTGACTCTAGGGGTTGGGGGGTGGAGCTTCCCCGTAAGAGCGGGGGCATATTTTTCATACGGGGGAGGAAGGACTCCCAGTGAGAGAGAGAGAGCCAGGAAGAGTTGGGTGGGGTGATAAGGTACGGGGTGTGTGGAGGGGGGGATGTGTGGAAGCAGATTCTGCCACTCGGTGAGACGGAGGGGCATTGCCTGGGGTATAGGGTGGGGAGACTCCCGGTGAGAGATGGAGTCCTAGGAAGGGGATGGGGGAGGGGATCTCCCTCGCAGTCCAGGTGGGACGGCTGGGGAACAGGGGATGGGGAGGCAGCCGGGGAGGGGGAGCAGGCGCAGCTCTTGGGGTCGTGATGGGCCAGGGGAGATATGGTCTCAGGGGTCATGAAGTGAGGGTGGTACGGCGGGACAGGTGCTTAGTGCACGCCCTGCTGGTTCCTCCCCCAGTAGATGAGCAAGTGGAGCATGGTCAGGGGACCTGCAACCCGTTTTTGGTGCTGTTAAATGCGAGGTTGGTGGCAAACAAGGCAATGACAGTCCAGGAGGTGATTCTAGACTGTGCCGCCGATCTTGCATGTATCACGGAAACCTGGCTGGACAATGAATCAGGGCCTATCCTGGCTGATCTTGTTCTGGCCGGGTATTCCATGCAGAACCAGCCACGGTTGGAGGGACGAGGGGGGGGGGGGCGGGCGGGCGGTGTAACTACGATTTTTAAAGGGTGGTCTGTGTGGAGGTATCCAGTGCAGACCATGGTAGGCACTGAAGGCCTCCACCTTGTGATCAATTTGGCGGGGGACAGTTGGAGAGTGCTGCTGGTTTACCATGCACCTACCAGTACGGTGGTCTCCCTACATGCTCTGGCAGAGGCAGTGTTGAAGGTGGTGCTGTGGTCCTCCAGGACGATAGTCCTGGGTGACCTCAACATTCACGCCGACACTGTGCTTGGGGGAGCCGAGCATGAGTTCATGGCCGCCATGGCAACCATGGGCCTGTCCCAGAGGGTAATCGGCCCGACACTTCTTTGAGGACATACCTTGGACCTCATGTTCTGCACTGGCCTTGAGGCCGGTGTTCCGTTAATGGGGGAGATATTAACTGTGCTCTTGTCATGGACAGATGATTACCTCCTACAGACCTCCCTTCTAGCACATGTCTGCCCCTGCCAAGGTACGAGACCAACTAGGATGGTCCGCCCCCGGAGGCTCATGGACCCGGTGTGGTTTCTAGGCGCTCTGGGGGACTTACGCTCTGGCCCTGACGACCGTCTCCATCGATGACCTCATCAAGTTATGGAATATCTTGCTGATGGAGGCCATCGATCAAACGACTCCCAGAGGTCCAGTGCCCATGTGGCGGCCCCGCAGGCCTCCTTGGTTCTCTGAGGAGCTGCGGGTCCTGAAGCAAGAAGGGCGACAGTTGGAGCGGTGGTGGCGCCAATCTCGTACTGAAGCCGACAGATTGCGACATAGAGCCAGTTTACGAGCCTATGCCATGGCTATGTGGACAGCAAAGAGGGAGTTCTTTGCTGCCCTCATAGCATCTGCGAGATCCTGTCCAGCGGAGCTGTTCCGGGTCATGCGGGGGCTGGTCAGTCCAGCGTCCCTCAACCCGGGGGTTGAGTCATCTTCCGCCCACTGTGACCTTTTTGCGGATTATTTAGCAGATAAAATCATCCGGATTCACCATGACCTAGATGCTGCATTTAGTGCAGTGGAGGAGGAAGAGGGTGTAGAAGCCCCGACTTGTCAGTTTTTGTGGGATCACTTTCAGTTGGTGACACCCGCTGACGTGGTGGGGGTGCTTGGGGCTGTTCGAGCCACCTCTTGTGATTTAGACCCATGCTCATCCTGGCTGATTAATTGCTGCCGGGAGACATTGGGGCCGTTGCTGGCTGGGGTGGTCAATGCCTCCCTGCGGGAGGGCAGAGTGCCAAGCTGTCTCAGAGGCGGTGGTGGCCTCTGCCCAAGAAGCCATCGCTTGACGCTGACTTCCCTGCCAGCTATCGGCCTGTCTCTAACCTTCCCTTTTTCCATTCCATTCCATTTCAATTTTATTTATACCCCGCAACTCTCTCAATAATGACTTGAGGTGGCTCACAACATAACAAAAATACATTCCTGGGTTTGTTATCCCACGCAGGGGACCCAGCACAAAAACAAATATCCACAATATATCATCAAATACAAATTTATCACAATCCCCCCCCAATAACCCAACTGATGTTCCCAATCCACCACATCCTCCATAATAGAGGAGTTGGTCCCATAATCAGTCCTTCTATCCCCTGCTACCACCAGGGAACATTTAGCCAACTCCACCCCTCTCTCACCAGAGGGAGTCAGCCCCACCATCCTCCACATCAGTAAACACTACCACCCCCAACAAAGGTTTAGGGAAGGTTATTGAATGGGTAGTGGCTCAGCAGCTCAAGGGGCACCTTGATCGCGTCGGTTATCTTGATCCTTCACAGTCTGGCTTTTGTCCAGGTCATGGCACTGAGACAGCACTTGTGGCCCTGGTTTATGACCTTCGCCGAGAAAAGGACTGGGGTTGTTCGACCCTTTTGGTCCTATTAGATCTATCGGCAGCATTTGATACTGCTGACCACGAGATGTTGGTGACGCGCCTGCGGGACAGTGCAGGGGTGGGCGGGATCATTCTTGAATGGTTCTGCTCATTCCTGACCGGAAAAACTCAGCGGGTGGTACTCAGTGATTGTTTTTCATCTTACCGAGACCTCCTGTGTGGGGTCCCGCAGGGTTCAGTTTTGTCCCCTCTCCTGTTCAATGTGTATATGCAGCCGTTCAGTGAGGAGATCAGAGAGTTTGGGGTGAGGTGTCATCAATATGCTGATGACACCCAACTGTACCTCTCATTTTCAACCGACCCAGGCCCGGCTGTCTCGGTGCTTACCCGGTATCTGGCAGCTGTGGGGGACTGGATGAGGGCTAACCGACGGAGACTGAATCCTGACAAGACGGAGGTGATGCTAGTGGATACGTCGGCGGAGGTGACAGCTCCATCGATAGATGGGGTCTGCCCTCCGCTGAGTCGCTGATGCCCCAGGTGCGGAACCTGAGGGTGCTCCTTAATGCACAGCTTTGCCTGGATTCCCAGGTGGAGGTTGTGGCGAGGAGTGCCTTTCGCCAATTACGTCTGGTGCGGTGGCTTCAGCCACTGGTTTCGGTTCCAGACCTGGCCACGATCATCCATGCTTTTATTACCTCTAGGTTAGACTACTGCAATGTGCTCTACATGGGGCTACCTATGGTGATGGCTCGGAAGCTGCAGCTGGTGCAAAATGCGGCGGCCCGGCTCTTGGTGGGGTTGGGCTGCCAGGAGCACATTACACCAGTGCTCCGGTCTCTGCACTGGCTGCCAATAGTCTTCTGGGCCCGAATCGAAGTGTTGGTTTTAACCTATAAAGCCTTACCTGGGCTGGGCCCTGCTTATTTGCGAGACCGTCTCACCGCCCCCCGGGTTCTAGATCGGCTCCTGCAGTCATCCGGGGGCGCCTTGTTGGAGATCCCCCGGGTGGCCACGCAGAATAGGACATTCTCGGTGGCCGCGCCGCGCCACTGGAATTTCCTCCCAGTGGAGGTACGGTTGGCCCCGGACCTCCTGGTCTTCCATAGGAACTGCATAAACCTGGCCGTTCTGTCAGGCATTTGGCAAGGGAGAAGGGTAGGGTTGAGGAAGGTGGGGGTTGGGAAGGATGATATGGGGGTATTGTTTTGATTGTTTTGTTGTGATTGATTGATTTATTTTATAGTTGAATTGTTTTTATTATATTTATATGTATTATTGTTAGCCGCTCTGGGCCACCTCTGGCGGGAGACAGCGGGATAGAAAATCGTTAAATAAATAAATAAATAAAGCATATGCATTATGTGGACCACTCCATCATCTTACACTACTATCATCATCCGCTTTGTATCTGCACAAAAACTGTTAAGAATGTTTAAAATCAGGCCATTTGGGGGAGGCTTGTGTTTTTTGACCAACCTTGGCAGGTTAAAGTACAAGCCAATCTAATTTGCACATGGATTTTTGAGATGTCTGAAAAGTGGGCTTAAAACAAAACAGAAACCTCACTGCAATGGAGCTGCTATTACTTCCATCATGATAAACCCCACTTCATCTGGGTGGCCTTAGAAATCAAGAAATATTAGTAAACAAGAAATATTTCTTTTGCACATAAAAAAATGTGATTACCAGTTTTACAGGCCCTTTGTATGTTGGTATACAAGCTCTACATACCTTGTGAGTTATGCGTTTCCGTGTAGTGTTCTCCACATTGGACATGCATAGGAGGCAGGATAAACGGGTGCTGTCTTGGCTGAAATTTAAGAACACCACCCCCACCAGTGTTAATAACTTCAGCAAAACAAACCTTGGCTATTGCATTTGCAGAGAGAATGAAGAACTAGCCATTCTGAATTCTTGCCACACAAGGGTATTTTATTCTGGGTAGCTATAAAGATGCATATGTGTGCAGGGGCTTTACAAAACCAAAGCGTAAGTTTTGGCAAGAGCAACCGGGTTGCAAATGTAATTAGAGACCACTAAAAATTCCTTTCCATTTCCATCACTGGGTAAAGAGAGTGAAAAACACAGTGATAGCTCAGATTCCACTTTACTATCTTCTTTATGTATATTTGCTAATTACAAAGGCACTGGTGCAAGACAAGGAGTAGGTATAGTGTTATCCAGAACTGCTGCCTAGAGCACAGAAAATGGCAGCAAAATTAGTTACGTCACAAACAACCACTCTAGCAAATGAACAGAACTACTTTTTTTAAAGGCATGTAAAGATTCAGTGAGAACTGTCAACAGTGAGAAAACAGAGGGCAACCTGGTCTTTTTTAACCCCCTCAGTTCACTTTCCGATTCACTGAATGCTTACACCAAACAGAACAGGTAGGATTCATTTTCCTGTTAAAATAAAGGCTTGCCTTTACAGATTTGATAGGAAGGATGTCCCATTTTCTTTGTGATAAAGCTGATGCTAATTAGAACATGAGGTACTGAAGGCCTCTTTGCTTTCTTAGGTTGAAATTAGATACCTAAAGAAGTAACCAGAAATAATTTTTTTAAAGGATAAAAACAGTTGAACCATATGCAGTGATGATTCCCTGGAAATTAAGCTTAAGGATATAGTGTTTCTTTTGGAAAGGAAATAGAATGAGTATTAATGCTAAAACACAGGCACTGAGAGCAGAAAGAATCCAGGAACAGAGAACTCACTTCCAAGGAAAGTTCATCAAAATTGTGAACTTCAATTTTTTTTCCTTTCAACTGAGTTTATCCGCAAGGTACCTACCAAGGATGACTTACTCCAGGTGGGCCGACGTCTGATAGGGGGAGGAGAACTTGATTGTCTGTGGAGAAAAGTCGAGAAAGATACTAGGGACACTACAACATTTAAAATCCAATTTGAGATTGGGTGCAGAAAATCTGAATGTCACTTAAAGCAATATATTCTCTAACAAAACACATGGAATTGATCCAGATCCTTCTCTAATTATGAAGGCATATAGTTTATCCTAAAAATGCATGCTCTCCTCCACATTACTCTATTTGACCTTACTGGAAACGAGATAAAGAAAATAAATTCTGTCTTCTAAATGAAAACTAACTATAAACAACAGTTTATTCTCAAGCTGGTTTAGGTGAATAGGAAAATAAGGATGATGTTTGGCAGAGGTCATGGCAGATCACTAAAAGGCAGTGCAGACAGATTGGGAGAGGAAAGGGAAGTTGATTGCAGAGTACTACATGTAAGGTTAGAATAGCCAGATGCAGCTGAAGAACTGAAATAGGGAGTGGGAAGAAAGGAAAGAAATCTGGAGTAACCAGACCAAAAATATAATGCTTATATGTAGAGAGGAAAGGTGGAATTGCTCCTCTTAGAGGTTCTGATCTGGTGAATTATGTTATGTGCAATTAGATGATATGCACACAGGAGAGATACAAACAACAACAGAG
Organism: Sphenodon punctatus; assembly: GCA_003113815.1. Lineage (NCBI taxonomy): Eukaryota > Metazoa > Chordata > Lepidosauria > Sphenodontia > Sphenodontidae > Sphenodon > Sphenodon punctatus. The sequence continues at coordinate 1,423,849 of QEPC01006203.1, forward strand.
TCATTTTAATGCACAGGCTGGGTAAGTTGTTCAGTGAGAAATTACACCCTGGAATAGGTTTCTAACACCACAGATAAAACATAATACAGATGTTGGTGGCAGAGGAGACACTTGCAAGGCCAAGACCAATTTGTTCATAACTGGGTAGCTATATTTTAAACTTCATTCATTTCCCTTTGCAGCCCCATTTGGCCCCTGAATTTTATCAGTGAGCAGTTATAGCGATATGAAACCTATTTGTGCCGTCCAGCATCTAAAGCTCAGTGTCTTGGGATGACAAGCATGAGCCAAGCCCATTACTTGGGAGCTCTGAAATTAATCAGCCTCTACTGTAACAGGAGAGACCCCTTGGTCAACCTTGGTATAGAGTTTCAACGTAAAAATTGACTCCTCTTGAGCGGCTGCTCCAGGTCAGGGGTTTTTTTGGTTTATTTTTTTAACATTTTTGCCCATGTTCCCCACCCCCACCTCCCCAGGAGAGAGAAACAGCAGCTTCACTTTGAGCTTGTTTATCTGAAACTCTTCATGACAAAATAAAATCCCCAAAGTGTTGGACTGTGAAACCACAAACATATTTCTGAGGAGAAACATCATTTTGAAGGGGTAAAAGGGTGTGTGCTTGTGTTAATCCATCTCCCAATTACAAGTAAATGGCATTTGAAATCTGATCAACTATGTGCTCTTGGTTTAGATGCAAAGGCACAGATTTCCCATCACCAGTCCTTTCTCACTTACACTGGAACAGAATTTGTTATTTTTGCCCCACATTTTCCCTCAAGGGTGAAAAGAGATGCGACGGCAGAGAGGCACTTCCCAAGCCTGCCCTGGGGCTAACCACTGCAGCCGCCACTCCTTGGGTTCACAGGGAGGGCTGTTCAGACAAGCAGTCCTGTACCCTTCAACCGGGCTTGGAGGCTGCTGGCACAGGTCCCTCCATGTCCTGGGGTGGCCCGAGGAACTGTCCACACAGGACAGGACTCCCGGGCCAATGTGGTACAGCAGGATTGGGCCCCAGAAACAGCTGCCACTAAAGAGCTGATGGAGGGGATACTCCTGGTCCCCCAACAGCTATTTGGCTTGCTCACTTGCCTGCCAAATAGCTGATGGGAGTTATTCTGCTCCCCCCAGCCCCATCACCTGTTTAGCAGACAGGTGCATGTGCCACACAGCTGTTGGGACCACCTTAGGAGCACCCTCTGCCAAACAACTGATGGGGGCCCAGAAGCACCCCCCAGCAGATGTTTGGCAGGCCGGGTGAGTGCACCAAACAGATGATGGGGAGGGGCTGGAGGAGGATTGTATTCACCTGCCCCACTGCACAGCTCATAGGGGGGCCTGGAGGAGCTCCAGGCTTCCCCATCAGCTGTTCAGCAGGGCCAGGGTGAGCGTGCTCCTCCAGGCCCCCCGATCAGCTGTTTGATGGGGCCGGGATGAGTGGGGGGAGGGTGAAAGAATCCACGGACCTCGCCTTGCCGCAGGGCTGGGCAGACTTTAGAAACAAAAGTCAGTTTATTAACTTACAAATATTTCTTTTTAGAGATCAGCTTTTGATGGCAGAATGCTGTGAATTCGGAGCTGGGAAATTTTCATAATGTCCTGGCTATGTAAGTGACACACACACGTGCACAAGGATAACTGATTTGTCGGTTGTAAAGCTGTTACAACTGACAAATCAAGTATCGTGTGTGTGTGTGTCAGTGTCACTGTCACATAGTCAGGACATCCTGAAAATTTCTGAACATTCTCCTGTCAAAAGCTGATCTCTGTAAGTTCATAAACTAACTTTCATTTCTAAAGCTAATAGCCTACACTTCGGTCCTCTTTTCCTCACTTATGGTGAAGTTCACCTTTGTGCAGAAGTTCCAGCACCACAGGGTCTAGACATCAGTTAAGTCCCACTCAAGTATTCCAAAGAGGTTGTAAGTGATATGTAGTCCTCATACTAGACCTCTATACAATAATGAATTACAAACACTCAATGCTTTGCTACCTCTTGGTAAAAAGAAAAGAAGGGAGAGGAGAGTAATTGGCACAACGAGTTAAAGAAAAACAAACAGCAAGAGACAAGACAAACCCAGAGCACGGCTAATCCAACATGTGAAACTAGAACTCTGAGGTGTGTGTACTCACTCTGTGCAGATTTTATTCTGTTTGTAAAATTTATGCCTTGCAGCAAACAGTCGGGAAATATATTTGGCATTTTCAAGGTCATCCTTTTAAAAAAGAAAAATGAAACCAAAAAATGAGAAAAAAATAATAAGAAAAGGCACTGGATTAGGTGCAGTCCTACTGTGATAGGAAAGTGGTTCCAGACACAGTGAATATAACAACTTTTAAAATAGTCAAAATAATGCCTGTTCAGGAATTACGTGCAGGAAACAGAAAGGGATAGGCGAGCAACAGTCACAAACATACTCAATACATACCTCTCTCTCACACACACACACACACTCCCTCCCCCCAGGTTTCTCCCACTCCATGACCTGCCACTGCCAGAGCCTTCTCAACCCACTGCAACCCTGCCCCTGAGAAAGGCATGCTCTGTGACAGGCCTTCTCAGGTAAGGTAGGGGAGTCTGCCCTCAGAAAAGGCGCATGCTGTGGCATACTCTGTATTCCCCAAGAGCAACACTAAGTGAGCTCTCCATGAACTGACCAGTCAAGCAATGGAGGCCAAATGAACTGAAGCTGCAGGTTGGCCCCATTAAATTGGGGGAGAAGCCCAAATTGACCAAAGCACTGGAAGTTACTTATCCTTGCTTTACATACTACCACTGTGTCACAATGTTAGGTGGCCAGCCAGCTGTTGAAGCTCTGGAGGCCAGTTGCTGGTGCTCTGGAGCATCCCAGAGCACCGCTGGCAGAGCAGGTAGGCCAAACCTGGGGCACCAGCCCAAAGCACAACAGCTGTCCATCTGATGCACGGACCCCTGCTACAGCTCCTCCTCCAGCTGGCCATTGCCCTGGGCAACACCATATAGTTGCAGGCGCCAGCCTAGCCATCGGACGATCACTCACAACTCTATGGAGGTGGTGGGGTGCCATGTGGGCAGACTGCAACCTGGGGAACCCGCGGGGTCTGTTTGAAGTGAACTGGGAGGGTCTGGGAGCAGGTGGATGTGGGCAAGAAGCCCTGCAGCCATCTAAAAACACCCATTGTACAGTCTCATCAGGAGCTGCAGGCTTCACCACTGTTTAAGTTGCTGCAGATATGCCAGCATGAAGTACTGGGTAAGGCTGTGTGCACTTCATCCATCAACTCATACAGAACCCATGACAGCTCCCAAGGCAATGTGGATTTTTAGGCTGCTTAGAAGGTAATGAAAACACTGAAGCAAAAATGGATTTCACCCTCCCAATATGGATGATGCCATTATCCCAAAGGGTGGGGCAGGTGCCAGATTTTGGGTATGCCATTCCCCAAATGCAAGACATAGCCCTGTTCGGATACATGAATTAAAGTGCATTCTTTCCACTGTAAATTATAGCTGCTGATGCCAGATTGATCCATTACTTACTGTGTGAAAGAGCACGTTTTCTTCTTTGTTGATCAACTCAATGACAATTGAAGACTTATTATGTGTTATACTCCCAATGTCATTCCACCTGTGGAGAAGAAATGCTGCTGAGTTTGCCAACACACGTATTCAAACATTACAGAGACATGTTAGGAATGTCTTGGCTAACATGCAGGCTCATTTTATGTGAGAAATGTTCACTAGCTGTTTGGTTAAGAAACACCACCAGAAAAAAAAAGAAACCACCACTACGTACTGTGATTATAAACACAAGCCTTTCAGATTTCAAGCAGAGCACATCTTCACACAAATCCGCAATGTTGAGGCTTACAGTAAGAGATATGAGAATGCATTTAACTCTGAAAATATTTGAATACTTATGGCAAACTGAACTACATGAATCTTTTACAGATCTATATAGAGTCCCATTTATTTTATTCATTTCAATTTTTATCCTGCCCTTCCCCAAAGGCTCAGGGCAGCTAGCTCATCATCATAAAAATGCACAAAAAGGTAAAACCCATTGAACCATATAAAATACTTAGACCCTCTCCCCAGGTTGTTTTAAAAGCTTTCTTCAACTTTTGTAGTCTGAACAAGCAGTCATAAGGGTTTACGTACTCCTTTTATCTTTCAAAGCTCCCCTACCCAATAATGGTTCCATATTTAACTGGTTGAATTCTATACAACAAATTTTATAAGTTTGCATAAAGACACCAAATTAATAATTTGTACTTTGTGGACCCAAATTTTTCTGTATTTAAGCTTATTCTTTCCCCTGGTGCTTGTAGATTTGGCTAAAATCTGGATTATGATCTTAATACAGCTAATCAATGGCATCACATGTGTGCTTCATGCATATAACTTTTTGGAGTAGAAAGACATGCTCCTCAAAAAAATAAAAAAATTAAAAACCCTCGATAATCCTGTCACTACATGCAATGGAATGCATGCTGCAAACTAAACAAAGGTCACAAACATTTTCTGAGAGCACCTACATAATTTAAAGGGGATGGGGAACTTGGAAATGTCTCACTTCTATGACTTGAATTGGAAAACTTCTCGGGAATGGCACATTTTAAAAGAATGTTTCACTGTGATTTCACCACAAAAACTACTCACTCAAATATGCGAAGTACAGAAGGGATAAAAATCTGGAAAAGGATAAACTGAGACCTTCAGTACAAAAGCTATGGGATAAAAACAACAAGTTTCAACCACAGGCTAAAAACTAGTCTGACTCATCAAAACATCATTAACTATGAGACCTGCGCAATTACACCACCACCCACAGTAAGGCCGTTTTTACACGGACGGGGGTGGGTGGGGGGATGGGTTTGCTCACGCAGTGGGTGGAAGTGTGTGTGTGTCCTTTTACATGGACACACACCCACCTCCACTCACGGGACCGCCTCCAGTTTTCCAGATGGCCATGTGGGTAGAGATGGGTGGGTGATGGGCGTTTGCCGGGAGTGTGCACGTACAAACACCCACCGCCTGTGGTGTTTATACAGGCAGACACCCAGCGCACACCCATCCCCCCCTCCACCGCCACCCCGTTTACACAGGCACACACACACCCCGCCGGAACGCCCAGCGGTGGGTGGGGCCATCCAAGTAAAAACGGCCTAAGAGTCAAATACTTTCACCGAGTGTGGTTTACCATTCTGACAATGGTAACAAGAAAACTGACAAGAAAAATTAAAGAAATTTCAGCAGAGATAAAAACAAAGCTTTTTGTTACATTACATTCTTCTATGGCAAAGAAATAAAAATTAAAATGGTTAACTGGAAATGGCATCAGGAGATAGTTTATTTTTTTAATTTTTGTAATGACACCAGCGTGGAAATTCCACATTGGGAAAGCAAAAGCCAGATTGGGATAAAGACACTGTTTTACCTGATCCTAATCTTAGATATTACTGTCACTCTCCGAGGGCCCCACAGTGTTCTATAATGAAGGTATTGGTTTCAGCCTAGTTTCTAGTAGATAGTTGTGCACGTTATTTGTACAGCTCCATTAATCTGTATGGTTCTTTAGCAAAGGGAAGTTGTGCCTCACTAATCTATTGGAATTTAGTGCTCCTGGGATCTGCACTGGGACCAGTGTTGTTTAATGTATTAATTAATATCTGGAAAGGGGAGCAAAGAGTGAGGTGATCAAATCTGCAGATAACAAAGTTATTCAAGGTAGTTAAAACACAAAATGGACTGAAGAATTGCAAAAGGATCTTGGAAGACTGGATGACTGAGAATCTAAATGGCAGATGAAATTTAATGTGAACATGTGCAAAGTGATGCACATAGGGAAAAACAATCCAAACTATATGTATACACTGCTGGGTTTTAAATTAGGAGTTACCACTCAGGGAAAGGACTTTGGAGTCATTGTGGAGAATACATTGAAATCCTCTGCTCAGTGTGCGCCGGTCATCAAAAAAGCAAACCGAATATTAGGAATTATTCGCAAAGGAATAGAGAATAAAACTGAAAATATCATAATGCCACTATATTCATTCAGTTTCAGTGGGTGTCGTACACCATTGCAAGGGGATACTAAGGGCTGTGAGGGCCTCAACTTGTGAACTAGATCCTTGCCTGTCCTGGCTGGTGAAAGCCAGCTGGGAGACATTGGGGCTGTTGCTGGTGGGGGTTGTCAATACCCCCCTTGAAGAAGGCAAGTTCGCGGGGTGCCTGAAGGAGGCTGTGGCATGGCCCTTGCTCAAGAAACCATTCCTTGACACTGACACCCTTGCCAGTTATTGGCCAGTCTCTAACCTTCCCTTTTTAGGGAAGGTTATTGGACAGGCAATGGCCCAGTAGCTCCAGGGGCATCTGGATCTCATCTGTTTTCTTGATCCCTGCAGTCTGGCTTTTGTCTGGGGTTTGGCACTGAGACTGTGCTTGTTGCCTTAGTTGACAATCTGCGCTCGAAGTTGGACCAAAGTCGGCCCACTCTTCTAATTCTTAGATCTTTCAGCCGCGGTTGACCATGAGATGCTGGTGATGCGCCTCCAGGACTGTGCTGGGGTGGGCAGGACTGTTCTTGAATGGTTCCGGTCTTTCCTGGCTGGAAGGACTCAGCATGTGGTACTGGGGGATTTTACATCTTTTCCCCAGGATCTCATGTGCGGAGTTTCGCAGGGATCCATTCTGTCCCCTCTCCTGTTCAATATGTACATGCAGCCTTTGGGTGAGATTGTGAGAGGGTTCAAGGTGGGGTGCCAGCAATATGCTGATGACACCCTGCTCTACCTCTCATTTTCATCTGACCCAGCCCCAACAGTCTCGGTGTTTACCTGGTGCCTGGCTGCAGTGGGGGGATTGTATCAGGATGAGTCATCTGAAGCTGAATCCTGACAAGATGGAGGTGATGTTGGTGGGTAGAGGCAAGGGAGTGGAGACCCCCATCACTGATCCCTCAAGTTCGGAGTCTGGGAGTCCTCCTCAACACACAGCTCTGTCTGGATGCCCAGATGGAGGCTGTGGCGAAGAGTGCATGTAGTAAGTTACACCTGGTCTGCCATATTCAGCCTTATATCTCTGACTCCGATCTTGCAACCATCATCCATGCATTCATCACCTCAAAATTAGATTACTGCAATGCACTCTACGTGGGGCTACCCTTGGTGATGGCCTGGAGACTGCAGCTGGTGCAGAATGCGGTGGCCCACCTCCTGATGGGGACTAGCCACAGGGAGCACATAACACCTGTGCTCGGGTCTCTGCACAGGCTGCCTAGAGTCTTCTGGGCCCAATTCAAGGTGTTGGTTATTACCATTAAAGCCCTATACGGCCTGGGTCCTGCTTACCTGCAGGACTGCCTCACCCCCCATTTCCTGGATTGGACCCTGTGATCAGCCAGGGGGGCACCCTCTTTGAGGTCCCCCGGGTATTCCGGGTGGCTACCTTTGAGGGGGCATTCTTGGTGGTTGCGCTGCGGCTGTGGAATTCCCTCCCAGCGGAGATTCAACTCTCTCTGGATCTCCCCTCCTTCCATAGACAGTGCAAGACCTGGCTGTTTCGCCAGGCATTTGGAGAGCGGGACGGGTAGTGGGTGGGTGGGGTTTTCTTTGTGGGGAGGAGTAGTATTTGTTTCTTACCACGCTTCAGTTGTTTTATTTGATGTTTATTTATTGATGGTTTTAACTGATGTTTGTTTATTATGAATGTATTTTATAAATTTGTTTAATATATGTTGTTTGCTGCCCCAAGCTGCTAGTAGGCAGGAGGGGGCAGGTTACAAACTGTGATAATAAATAAATAAATATAAAGCTATGGTACGACTGCACCTTGAATACTGTGTGCAGTTCTGGTTGCCCCATCTCAAAAAATATATAGTAGAAATAAAAGAGGCACATAGAAGGGCAACAAAAGTGATAAGGGGTATGGAACGGCTCCCTTATGAAGAAAGGCTGGATAGGTTGGGGCTCCTCAGCTTGCAGAAGAGACATCTGAGACAGGGTATAATAGAAGTTTAGAAAATCATGAGTGGTGTGGAAAAAGTAAATAGGGAACGTTTACTTACCCTCTCAAATAGTAATAGAACTAGGGGAAACTCTATGGAACTAATGGGTAGCAGATTTCAAACAAATAAGATTATTTTTTCACTCAACGCACAATTAAGTTGTGGAATCTGTTGCCAGAAGATGTGGCCAAGGCCAGTTAGTATAGCTGGTTTTTAAAAAAGGATTGGACAGGTTTCTGGAGGATAGGTCCATTAGCAACTATTAGCCAGGTAGGTTTGGGGAATGTAACCTCTTACTGTCGGAAGCCGGGAGTGAACAACTGAGAATGGATTGCCCCATGTGACCTGTTGGGTACTTCTTCCAAACGACCGTGATGGGCCGTTGTCAGAGAGAGGATGCTGGGCTCGATGGGCCATTGGTCTGACCCAGTATGGCACTACTTATGTTCTTAGGCTCTTATTTTGTAAACACAAGCCATAATGACCCTAAATAAGCAACCAGATTTTGGAAAATGCTGGGTATCCAGCAGCTACCTCGTGTGCTTTCAGATGCAAGGAACGAAGTCATTTAATCATAAACTCAGGCTGCAATTCACAAACCACTTACTACAGAGTGGCCTCACTGAAGCCCACTGGGACTATTCCGGAGTAAGTGGTTTGTGGAACATGGTCTGTCTACAAATATAGCCGGAATAAGGGTATCAGTCCTTGTAAACAGAAGAAAGGCTCTCAAGTCCATTCACATATCTATCACAATCTGTTCATTACACCACTACTTGGTATGGCCAATGGGCCAGTCCTTCAAAACCTTACTCCTGGGGACAGACCTACTTAAGTTAATAGAACTGCTCATGTGAATTAGAAGTACAGATTCTTGTATGAGACATTGTTACAGACAGTGCAAAAATAATTTTAATCTTTAAAATCTCATGATTTTACCTGTATATTACTGTTGGCCGCCCAATTCTATTTTTTACAAAAATCCCCATGAAGAAAATGCCAAGATGCATGTCGTTTCCATGATTGTCCTGCAGAAAAATATCAACACTTAATTTTAGCCATGCAAAACTGTTTGCCTATGACAGGGAATATAGATGGGATTACAATATACCCTTTCTTCAAGTACAGATCCCTTCAGATGCCACTGGATATCAGAGGTTTATAGGTCATGCTGCAGTGGTTATGGTACATGCTAAAATGTACTGATGGCAGTAAATGCATACAATATTTAAATCTAATCTTTATAGCAACTGCTTCTTTGCTACAGGGAGTTGCCAAGGAGTTCAAAATAAACTTTATATGAAGAAGATTTGTGAGGCTGAAAGTTACTGAATGGGGCACTACACAGGATGTTAAACACAGTCAGAAACGGCTGCAATGTAATCTATTCTACATGGATTTGGGCAACTCAACCCCTTTTGGACAGCTTTTTCAGACTGGCCTTAATGGGCCTCCATTTTGGCATTTAATTTATCAGTGACTTGCTACCAATTGACTGATATGCAGGATAAAGCCCTTAAGGAAAGTCAGAGAGAGTACTCTTAAATTCCTAGCAGCCTTACCTGTAACAGGGCAGAGTCCCTGAAGGCCGCTGGCCCCTTAAGTGTGCAGCAAGTGCTGGCCAGTTGAGGGGCTAGCAGGGCTGTAGGTGCTACCAGAATTAAGGGATAGCACCTTAATTAGTATAGTGGTACCCTGAGCCAGCCCAGGGCTTATAAAACTGATCTAGAGCTCCGTATGCTGAGAGCTGGAAAGGAGACAGGAGTAGGGGTGTACAATTAACTTATGTTTTTATAACATAAAATGAAAAAGGAAACCACAACAAAAGAATTCTCCTGGTGCACAGCCCTAGAAGGCCAGGAGAAGCTCTGTCTTCAGGCCTGACCCAGAAGGGGTTGCCTGGCTTGAGAAGTCTTGGGAAGGTTCAGAGAGTGTTGCTTGAGCCAAGGGGGCTGCAGGGGGCAGTCTAATGCCTAAAGTCTGTGATTAATAGCCAGAGGGTTGATGACTGTCTATGACTGGTGGAGAACTGTGTATATGTGAACTATATGTGGAGATAAAAAGCAGCTGTAAGTAAAGAGACTTTACGCTAATTCCCTAAGAGAGGGTGACTTGAAGCTAATCCCTGTGTGAAAGTGACTTGGAGGCCCCTGATCCTGCCAGGACTCATCCCAGGCAAGCCCATCCCTGCCACATTACCCTTCATAGAATCTAGGCATAGTCTAAGATTTTGCCCCAGAAACTCACCGGTGGGTTCGATCTAGGGTCTGGGTTCGATCTAGGGTCTTTTGCTACAGCATCTACAAGCTGAGTGGACCCTCTGTATCCCCAGATAATCTGTGTGCTGTTGCAATGTGGGGTTTTTTGTTTTGTTTTTTAACAGGGAGGGCGGTGCCACATCAGAAAGGGGCCTGGGGAAGAGGCTCCCCCGCCCTTTTTCTGGTGTAGCTCTGCTTCCTACAGAGCATTGTTACAGGACAGTGCTATGGAGACACCTGAGAGAAAGATAGGCAAGTCCCTTTGCCTAATCCCATTTCCTAGAACAAAGCATCTGGGAAGGTGGCAGTCCTCGCTGGTGAGATGCATCTTTGAAAGAGAACCTTCTTCTAGATACTCTGGTACATTTTACATGTGTTCATATATTTAGGCTTTCAAACTTTTTAGTGTGGGGCCCAGGCAATCCGGAGTCTCTTGCACAGTCCCAAGCACTCTGCTGCTGCTTAATAAACAGCACACCACTACACCAGTTGAGAAGAATGAGAAATTCCGTTATGAAAAAATTTACCACAAGACAAGAGTTTTAATATGGATTAATTCCAGAACAAGCCTTTGATTTCTTTCAGTTGCATAAAGGCCTGACATCAGAAGACCACATAATTTCTGCCTTCCAGTGTAAAAGCCATTAACTTCAATGGAGGCAGCTGTCACAAGTTCCTGAGTGTAACCTGACAATTTGTTTGTTTCTTCTGTCCCTTCAGGCGAGTTGCATAGTTCTCCTGTTTTTTCATAACAATTGCAACACAGACAGAACAGTTTGGGATCTGGGGTATTTTTTTTTTTTTACTAGGATGTGCTGTGGGGCACAAAGGGTGCTGCCAGAGGCAAGAGGTACTGTAGAATAACCCAGCTCTTGAAATAAAGAACCACCTCAAACAATACTTAGAAAAACAGGGGCTGCCATTTCAGAGCATGGCAAACATTTTCTTCAATTGGTCAGTAGCCAGGCTGGTCATGGTCACATGTGAGTCACCAAATGATACAATGGGAGCTTTTAGATGGATGGGCTGTACCAGCACCAGGTGGCCCATCTGTCTAAAGATGGCCCCCAGATGTGGAATTGGAGGCACTACCTGAGCAGACCGCATGCCGGAGAACCCGACAGGCCCATTTGAAGCTGACCCAGGCACGGCTGGACATAGGGGGCTGGACAGCTGCACTCCCGGAGCAGCTCTGGGGGTGGGCAGCCCCGTATCCATCTAAAAGTACCCATGAGTCATTTAGGGCCTTTTCGCATGGACGCCCCCCCCTCCCACTCACATGTGCAGGTGGAGGAGGGGCATGACGATGCAATCACCACAGCGGGTGTGGGAAGGGGGAGGGGTCTGTTTAAATGCCATGGCTGGTGGGGGGTGCACTCCTGCGCTACACTCACCTCCACCCATCACCCACGCATGGAGCAACGGACGGCAATGGCGGATGCTCTGTGCATGGAGGTGGGTGGGGGCTCCGTGGGAACGCACTGCCCACCCATCCCCCCCACACACATGCACCCGTTTAAAAAGGGCCTAAGACACAGAATATTCAAATTCAAGAGAAAGGAGCATAAAAAAGAGACAAACATCAATTTGAGAAACCTGGGAGGAAAATCTTAGTCTTGATGTTGCTTTGCTTCTGTTCAGCTTTGGATCATCTAAGCATCTACATTACTTATCTCAGGTCTTACAACTCTCCTGTCCAGTTGAGAAGTGCTGTCATCTAACTGTACAAATGAGGACAAGGCACAATCCTCCACTATTAAACTCAAAGGGAGTTTTGCTACTGACTTCAGTGGATGGAGGATTGTACCCTAACACATAGAAATTAAATAACCTGCGCAAGGACACACATTGATGGCAGAACTGAGAGATAATATGAGAACCTGATTAAGCTCACCCCTCATACAGTTACCTTCCTCTGTGCCAAATGTGGAAAAGCTGCCATTCACATTTGGTGACATTTTAAAAACACTTCACATTAAGTATTAAGCAACCATCAAGGTACAGCGTAGCAGAGAATCAAACCCAAGATGCTCAGAATGACTGGATCCTCTACTGTGGCAAATTATTGCCTCTCTATCTTGACACTAGCTTCTGGAACACAGAAATGTTCATTCTTCTGACGGACAAGCATACATTATTGGTGTTCATGAGTTACACACACAGGTCATTCAGCTGGCAATTCCTGAACAGCAGCTAGAGCACTGTACAGAGCACTGTACCTTCACAGGGAAGCTTTCCTGTCCAAACCCATCAAGACGTTCCACCTCACTGATGTACAGAAGCTCTGCTTCTGCTGCAGGTGTGCCACTACATAAAAAAATATCAGAAGACAGCAAAAAATGGGTCAGGACGACAAAGCAGATAAAAAATTCTAGTCAGAAAATGGAAAATTTCACGGTTCTGTTAACTTTACATCACATTACTTATGAATTTGGCAAAAACATGCAATAGATTGTAAGCTCTCGGGCAGGGACTGTGTGTATCTTATTCGCTGTAAAGTGCCAGGTACATTGCTTGCGCTATATAAATGCTTATAATAATAATAATATAATTAGAATAAAATTGACATTGATTATTGTTCCCATTGTTATTACAGACGCATTTAAGCACATGACTGTGTCAGTATCTCAACTAGTTGAGTCTCACCTGTGATTTTTGTGCTCCTGAGCTACTTTCTTAGTCAGCTCCTCCAGGACTGCCTCATCTTGGGTCCAATCCTGTATAGACGTAACCAATAAAAGGTCTGTCTTTACTTGGAGAGAGAAATAAAGCTAAAATAGCATAAATGGGTGCCAAAAGGATTGTAGAATCACAGAGCTGTAGAGTTGGAAGGAACCTCAAGGGTCATCTAGTCTAAATCTGTTCACAGAAATCCCCCCAAAACCGGTCCATTTACCAGACAATCAAGGGAAGTAATCTCAGGTTCAGGGTATCCGTAAGCTGATTGTCAAAACTAGTTAAGAAAAACAAGGGATAGGCCACCCCATACATGCCTTGCTCTTGTGCTCCTCCCCTAAAGCACCAGGTGCTGGCCACTGTTGGAGTCAGGACGTTACAATATAGATCACTGGCTAACCCAGTATGACAATTCTTATGTGGAGAAAAACTGATTGAACCAAGGCACATTATGATCTTAAATGCTTCAGTGACAGTACATGTCTTCAAGGGCATGGTATGCCAATAGTACCCTGAACTACAATGAAAACTTCAGTATATTCTGAGAATGTTATCTTTACAGCGATCGGAGTAAACTTTTAATCCAATTGTTAGGGCTTTTTGTGGTTTTTTTTTTTTTATTATTTAAAGTACTTGCAATTTCTTCCCAAATGCAGGAAGGAAAACCCCCAGCTCATTGAGATCAAATTTTTTTAAAATCAATTCTTTTAAAAACAGATCAAAAATGTTGTCTGTTTCTGTAATTTTAAATAAGTTTAATAAGTTGCAATATCAAAGAAAAAATGTTGTGTGTTTTGTAAATTTACTAGTGCGTGAGTATGAATATTTTTGAAATCATTTGGTGTAAGACAATAAAGGGAGTCTGGTCATAAAATCAAAGCAAAAAAGGAAACGGAGAAAGTTACCCAGCTAAACCTCAAAGTGATAATGTGTTTTGTTTAAAAAAATAAAAAATAAAAAAAAGCCTCAAGGCACTGTGTATTGTACTTGACTAAACTGCCTGTTTCTTGCTCATTGGGCCTCCCTGTGATATTTGTTTCTGCCACAGAAAAATGTGAAAGTGGTAGTATGCTAATGAAAAATGGTATGCTACGTGTCTGTACACAGCTACGCACCTGTGGGGTGTTCTGTGTACATAACTTTGTTCTTTTCACTGCTGAAGAAATACCATTCGACACATACTGGAGCTGCACAAGATCAAACATAGCCCAAACCCAGCAGCCCTTTCCCCTACTCATCAGCTTACTGCAGTAAAGAAGTTTTTCCATGTTCCTACTCTGGTATGGCACTGGAATTAGGCTGCATTCACATGAGACACATAGACAGTATGTGGAAAAACTCTCCCCCCACCCGGCATTTTATTTTTTAATGTATGAAAAGTTAAGGTCACAGGATACACCGGGTGAAATGCACTCTGGCCCTTTTTACATGGGTGGCACCCATGCATGAACACCCAGAAATCTGGGTGTTCATGTGTGGGTGCTGCCTGTGTAAATCCCATGGGGGTGGGTGTACACGCTCATGCGCACACGCATCCCTACGCACAGAGGTACCAGGGAAAACGGAGGTTGCTCCGTGCGTGGGGGTGAGCCCATGTGCACTGGCACCCATGTGTTGCCCACGCTGTGGCGCACACACCCTCTCCCCATGCAGCCACAGCTGGTGTAAAAAGGGCCATTATCTCCCCAAACGTTAAGCTGGAAAGCAAGGTTTGACAATGGGTCTAAATCCATTATTATATGCATTCCTTGTAATGTGTGAAGGGATTAATCTGCCTATCAATCCACCTTAATTGTTGCAGGAGGGAACAGAGGTGATTCCTCCCTCAGGGGATGAATCCCCCACTGCCTGCCTGGTGAGGCCAATGCACAGTTTACAAGGAGAAAAAAAAAGAAGAAAAAAACCAACACCACACAATAATAGGATATCTATTAGTGGCCACGCAGGGAGGGCACCTTTGAAACGGGGAGATGGAATGTAGGAACAATTACAATGAGTGAATGCAAACTCCCACAAACTATAAGTATAGGCATGAAAAACAGGGCTGAGATGAGAGCAAGTGTTCCTGTTCCAAAGGGAAATACCGACCCTTCAGGAGTGCTTGTGAGTATCCGTCGGTACTTCATCTGTTTCTGGTGATTCTGTGCTTCTGACATTTTATTTGTCATTTTCATCACTTTCCAGAGCTTTTCGTCACTTTCCAGGACTTTTTGTCAGTTTTCATCACTTTCTGGGAATTTTACGACATTTTACAGCACTTTTATGGCAATTTCCTGCATTTCCCCGATGCTTAGCTGAGAAGTTTTCATATCCACAGGCCCCAGGGGTATGTGTAGGACACACAAGGGACTTGAGATCAGCCCGTGGAGCCCTGTTCAACTTGCAAAAAGTAACAGAAAATGGCAAAAAGCAGTAGGAGAGCTGGTAAAGTTTCTGCATCACATGAATTTCAGTGGTCTGCTTCTGATGGAAGCAGCACTCGCTGAGATTTCTTGTTTCTGACCTAATGAGAAGAATCTCATATGAATGCAGCCTTAGTGGTAGTGATGGTGCTTTAAGGAATTTTTCCAATGTGCCATCTAACGTTTCTCAGAGGGAGGATAGAGAAAGAGATGATGACTCAAAGCTCAAGCAAGAGATGCTTCCAGGACTACCTGGTGTGGCAACTGTAGTAAGGCAGCCACAAAAAAATGCTCCCTTTTTCATCTTTGGAGAATTGGTAAACGCAATTATATGAATGGGAGGTTACAAACTGCACTGTGAGCAGGTATAGAAAGCGAAAGCAGAAGTCAGGGTTGTGCAGAACCCAAACAATGACAAGAAGACACAAGAGGGAAAGTTCCCAAGAAACAGAGCACTTGCTTAGATATCTGGTTGTGGTCAATGGGCATTTTTACACACACCTTAAAGTTCTGTATTTTTCAATCTTCTGGGTTTACAAGTCCACAAGTAAGTTCCAGATGCATTTTTCACACACACACTGTCCTGAGGCAGTTCCTGGATACATTGTTCACACAAACACTGCCCTGAGGCAGCCTAAAGTAGCTGCAGCTGTAGACGTGACAGGCTGCCATGGAAACCAAGTGACCACAACTGCCTGGATAAAAGCAGTTTACCAGGAGAGCTTTTTAAACACACAAAAGGTCTGGGAGAAGTTCTACGCAGAAGTTCAAAGAGCCGGATGTTTAAGATCTAGGTGAGTGATTTAGACATACAGAAAGTTCAGGATGTAACAGCAAACATGCAGGAGAATTGTGTGTGTAAAGACACCCACTGTCAGAGACCGGATAACTAGGATGGATCATTGTTTTGATCTAGTATGGCAACTTCTAGGATGCCTATGTCTTTAGGAGACAAGTTCCATCAAACACATCAATAATGGCCTTTGGTAACTAAAAATAATCCCAAACCTAAACTAAGGGCTTGATCATGCAAATATCTATACATGCTCTTAACTTTACACATCTGAATAATTCCAGTGGGTGCAAATGTTTATTCGGCAAGCATGACCCTCGAAACACTAGCACACTTAGCACAGCACAAGTTCCATTCACTTCAATGTGACTCACTCCCACTCTAAGTGCTAGTGCTATTGCTTGGAGGATCACACCCTGAACCTCTTGAGATTCTGCCTGTCTGGGAACAGAAATTTAGGAGAGCAGGTTCTGAGAAACAGCCAATGTTTTCCACGTAATGCAAGACATTTTTATTCAGTCAAGTGTTTGGCCAGCAGGGATAGGGTTTGGAATAAAAGTATTTTAAACTTATTTTATTTTTGCCTACTTATGATTGTTTATGTTGAAACCTGCCTTGAGCCTTCAGGATAAGACAGGACAATAAACTTAAATAAATATACTTAGGGCTTAATCTGATATATAGCGTAATCCTGTATTGGCATCCTTATTGTTATTTCAGAGTTCCTTTTGCAGCCTTGGCCAAAGATTCCTCTCAGATCAGGCCCCACTGTGCTCAGCTCTGTAGGATTTTACAGTTTGTACAAAGAAATTTCTCTCTTCTACTGGTATCTGTCCCTGGAGAACCACAAACGGGGCTCAGGAAGGATTCAGTTTCATGTTCCTCATATTAACTTAAGCGCAGACTATAGGAAATTTGATCTCTTTGGATGCAAATCTTACAGTCATTTCACAATGGAGCATTAACACTTCACTCAAGAGAGCCATCTCCGCAGCATGAAGGAACGTGTCACACGAGACCATGAAACAAAGGAGAGAAAAAAAGTAACTCACCATAGGAAACAATACATATTCCCGGAGGAAATCGTGAGATTCAAACTGATTATAGTCTCCAAAGTCGGCTAGAAGAGGGAAAATACGACATTAATTTGATTTACAGAGTCACTTTTCGCACCCCTCTCTTGCACACACCCCTCTCTTTCGCACCCCTCTCTTGCACACACTTATACACATGCCTAACTTGAAACCCACACGACAAATCGCTTCCTTAAAATTAAGTACATGAGTAAATCATTACAAAATTAGGGTCTAAATGCTTTTCCTTATTTTATTTTAATGGTCCAAACCTGGGATGAGTCTCTTGTGACAAAGGGCCATATTATGGCTGGATTGAATGTCACTGTAGAAGGACGGGCTAAGTCTCTGTTATGGGGCTGTTCACCACTGCATTTCCTCACTCTCTGAAGCAAAGGAACTGGTCCTTGCTAATGCCCAGTTGCCATCCACAGAAGAGGAAGAAAAAGGCAAAGTACACTTATAAGAGATAGCATATATAGGCTGAGCTAAACTGCAGTGCATTCAGGGAGCTCTCATTCTTCTCAGAGCCCCTGCTGCAATGCACTTCTGTTCTGTCCCGGCATGGAAATGCCTGGCCCAGAACACACAGAAACTTCAGCTTCTTTCATTCAGCCTTGCTTGCACCCGTGGTGAGTGGGGGTGCATGCGCACACCTAACACACATCCCCACTCACCCCCACTCGTCCCCACGCATGGAGCAACCAGGGGAAATGGCAGTTGCTCCGCGGGTGCGGATGAGTGGGAGGTAACTGGGGATGTGTGTGTGGCCGTATGCACACCGTGCCCACACACACCCTACCTGGCGAAGCCATGTGGCCTGTGAGGAACCACTTGAAGAAGAACAGAAGGCTGCTGCCTTGTAAACAAGGTTCTTCGAGATGGCTCTTAACATTCTCACAACACCCACCCTTTCAGCCCCACATGGAATTTTTTTCTTATATTCCTAGAAAGGTTTGGAAAGAAGTGTCATTCTGAGGGGGAACTCAAGACCATCACGTGGTCTAATATTTGAATATGGTGAGCATGCACAACCCAGTTGTGAGAATGTTGGGAGCCATCTCAAAGAACCTTCTTTACAAGGCAATAACCTTCTGATCACTCACATGGGGAGGAGTTGTTTGTAAACAAACAGCTTTATCTCCCAATCTGATCACTAGCAGGCAGAAGGCAGAGGCAAGTGAGGAATGGGGACCCCTCCCCCCATGATGTGGGCTGGGGATGCCCCCGCGGGGCCAGACAGCAGCCCCCTGGAGACCTCACAGGTAGCAGGCTTCCGCTGCGGATGACATGCCGGGGGGGGGGGAAACCTGCAGGATTGTTGCCCCACAGAAAATGCTGCCCAAGGCCTGGGCCTAGGTGGCCTGTTCCTAAGTCTGGGCCTGGCGGTAAGACCTACCCACTTGGGCCTGGGTCTGATCAGGTCAGGCTCTCTAGCTGCAGGAGGTTCTGCCTCCACACCACCTCAGATGGTGCAATAAGGCATCACAGCACTCTGTAGGGGGTAAGAGCACGCTGAAATAGGGTGAGCAACACCTTAACCCTGCCCCATACAGAGCACTGTGATGTCACAACAATCAATAGGGCCCTGGGACTTGTCCGCTGCATTAGGCAAAGGCTCAGAAGAATCTGGCTGTATTGATGTCAGACTCAAGCAGGGCCCTGTTTGAAAACTAGGCTGTAAAACCTCCCTTCGCTCACTGTTTCTACTGTGTACAGGAGATAACAGAGCTAACACTCCTCTCCCCCGCCCCTCTGAATCACTTGGGACATCCTAGAGCAAAGGCTGCTGTATCTATTTAGAGAGTTGATGTTAATAGCTTTGCCAGCACTAATGGAAATACTATGGAAACATCCTATTGGGCAATTAAAACAACAAAAAATTTTATGGTTACTCATTGTTCTGTATAGCTGGGAAGATATGTGCACCCTAACTTTGCAAGGTGCTTTGGTTAATAGCCATTGGTGGAACTATCCCCCATGGACTTATTAATTCTTTTTGAACCCAGTTACACTTTTGGCCTTCACCACAGCCCATGGCAATAGTTTCCACAGGTTAACTGCTCCTTGTGTGAAAAAGTCCTTTCTTTTGTTTGTTTTTAAACTTGATGCCAGTTAATTTCATGAGGATGTTCCCTAGCTCCAGTATTATCTCCCCAAAAGTAAATAGCAGCTCCCTATTTACTTACTAGTTTGTCTCAAAGATTTGCAAGAACTTTGACTTAACGTGATCTATGGTGGGGATTTCGAGCTTCTAACACATGAGAATCCTGTAGACGGTGTTTGATCTCATTCAATTAAAACAAAACCCTTCAGGCAAGATTTTTCTGTAGCGAGAAGCTGTTGTACATTTAAAAATATGAAAGTATAGGCTTCATTTTTAAAGTATTATAGCCTTTAGGAAGAGCTTCTAACCCCACCATTCTGTTTAAAAACCAACAAGAATCTGTTGCATGTTTGTGTGTGGTGAATAAGAACACAGCTGTGGGCTCCAAGATTGTACATTAAAGAGGGTTAAGAGGGTTAAAGAGAAAGAGGGAAAAGAAAGAGAGAGAAAGCAGAGGGGAAAGAACCCCAAGTATGAGGTTGGTGGACAGGAATGGTCTTAGTATTTGCAAGGCCCAGGGCAATAGCAAAATGTGGGGACCAATGGCCCTACCTTCTTCCCATGACATGGCCACCATTAGCATTTGGGAGTCTGGTACTTACAAACATAAAGTATCATATATATTTTAAAAATACATTAGTACAATGTACAAGTAAAGCCACAGAGTTGAGGTAGGACCTCTAGTGACATAGTCACATTCTCAGGCATTGCCCTGTCCCCCACCTCCCTGTGCACTAGCGGGGAAGGAGGGACAACTCCAGCAGCAGCTGCAGCTGGCTCCACGCAGGGGTAGGGAAGCAACATGGCCATGCAGTGGGAACCCTGCCCCCCAGCCTGCTGCCACTTTCTGGAGAGTCCCACCAACAGCGCCCAAATGGGAGGCAGCCCTGCAACCGCTGCTCTGGATAGTCAGGAGGGGGACCACAGCGGAGGACATTCTGTGGGTGTCCCAGACATATAGGAAAGTGCAGGGCCCAGGGCCATGGCCTCGAGGTCTTCTGCCTAAGGCCAGCCCTGTTAGTGGGCATGGCTGTAGTTTGTGCCAGCATAACATGTCAGACCGAGAAGGAATATCTACACTTAGAGAAAGTTTGTTTGAATTATTACTCTAGTCAATTGAGTACAAAATGCTCTGTGAGTTTGCCTTACCTTGAACAGCTAACCCAGCTAGTCGGATTCCTTGATCCCGTGACGTTGTTAATCGACCATCAAGAACATCTTTTTTCACTTGAAGGTAATACTGATACCTGTAGAGAACAACAACATGAAAGTCACAAGATTACATATTTAGATATTTGGTGGCAGAAAAAGAAAATGAGAGCAATTGCCAAAGACCAAATTAATGTACATAACAGGATCTATATTTAAATTATTTATAACTTTTCCCAGCATTTCTGCATAAGACTAGTCAGTGAGATAGTAGGAAATTAAAGAATCCCTTCAAGTTTAAAAAAAAGAAAATCAAAATCTTGTTTTGTGTTTTTAAACCACACCACAAGAGTGGCAGCTCTAGAACTACACCAGTTCAACAAATGGTGTAAACGCAGCTACGAGCAAGGCTGCTTTCTCACCTGTGGCGGCAGTAGCGGCAGTGGGAGGGGCAAGGGAAAACACGGGAGCAGGGAGAAGCTGGCCGGCAGGAAAAGAATCGGTGTGAATGGGGATTTGCTGCGGCTTCTCGCACGCATGTCAGGGCAGGCTTTTGCGCCCTGACGTGTACGAGAGAAGCTGTGGCAGATCCCTGTTTGTACCGTCTCTTTTCCCGTTGGCCAGCTCCTCCGCGCTGCCGTGTCTTCCCTCGCCCCTCCCACTGCCGCTGCAGGTGGGACTGCAGCCTGACATTCCTTCTTGTATATGATATGGAAATGTGACAGAACAACACTGATCTGGAAGGAAGGAGCAGACAGACTTCAATTTACATCATAATAAAAATTGGACTTACACCACTCCTTCCTCTACACTACATTCAGCAGGAATTCTGTCTAAGAGACTGCAGCTACAGAAAAAGGAACTGGCTTCTCAGAGCCTTACATTAGTGAGAATACTCTTGGGCTTCAAACAGCGGGTGCAAGACATTGGACGTCTTTAGACATAACGAAGATCGGGTGTCAAAACTGCTAAGCACGTGTTTGGCCATTGTGTATAAGCACCATAACAATCCCAAACACCAATTTGGTCACCCACTGAAGACGCGACGTGAACACCATTGCGTCACAAGGACAATTTGCGTGTTTCGGCTGAACACGTGACCAGTGTTGTGTCTAATGATATTGTGTGGCATGTTAGGAGATACAACATAGGGAACGAGGCGGCAGTGCTTCCGTGTTGAGATCATGTAGCAAGCAAAACACCGATTTGTCCCAAGATCATCTGTGTGTCTAAGCAGTGCCACATGGTCAACACAGGGCCAAACCAGTGTTCATATCAAGGTCAAAACACACATTCATACACCAGTTGACGTTATGTCTAAAGACACCCATTAAGTCCTATTCTACATTTCTGCATATAAAATCCAGCATAGCTCTTCATGTTCTTCCCAAAATACCAGCACAAATGAGATGCAATAACCTGCCACTAGACAGCACCGAAGTTCTGAAGAGGCCTCCATTCTCAAGTTTACAGCACTATCCTTAGGCTTAAGAAGTCATTTCCCATTTCTCAAAGTGTTCCGACATCACAAGCTCCAGGACTGGGGTGCCCAGACCATGGTCGTGTCCTTAAAATTTGAGGAAGTTCCCCTAGTTCGTATAATCCTCAAGGCCTCTGCCTTGTCTGAGACAAACCAACTGAAGAAGGGAAAGGGGGAGCCAGTAAAAATAACACAGGGTAATTCTGGTCTAGCAAGGTCTTGAGCCCATAAACACACATACAAAGAACTAAACTTTATGCACATGAATAGTCTTGCTGAATTCATACGCCTGCTGCACGGGGAACCAAATTCATTTCAGAGTGATCTCCTTCCACATATATGTGCACATAAGATTGGTCTTCATCTTGAGGACGATATATCGATCCTCATATTAAGCCTCATCTTGCATTTCTCCCCTGTACAAAATCCATGAATATTCCAACCTCCCAAAAGATGGTATTAAAAGAGGAGTTATTGTAGCATCCTGTAGTTGTTTCTTGTTCCTCCAGTTTTAAATTTTACATGCTCTGGCTAAAAGCAGCACAGCTAAGAGGTTCTAACAGAGCACTGAAAGGTGGATGTGCACACCTATGTGTCTGCCTCACAGCACTCCCTTAGATCCCCATAGCCCCACCCTCAAACCAGTGCCTGGAGAGTTCTGATTTTTGTGGGAACCACGAAATGGTCATACTGCCACTGGCCCTATTTCGACGGCCACGCATACATGTATGCACTGTTCTAAATGGAAGCAAGCATAGAAAGATACTTTAAAACAATTCCTACTTCAGGAAACTTTTCTTTTGATTAAAAATAGCTCCACTAGAATGAACATTCTTGCAGAACTGATCCTGATAAAATGAACTCTCTTGGGGCCTGCCAAGTGTTTAACCTGCACTTTTTGTGCTGATTAACAGAATTGAAGCAGGCATTGAGAAAAGCACAAGAAGCAGAAATCTACGCTGAACTTGTTTTAAGAGAAAGGATATGCAATTGCAGTACTGTATTCAGTATGCGAGTGTCCATTTTTGCTCTTTCATCTCTTTATCATTTGAATATTGACCAATGAATGGTATTATCAGAAAAACAAAAGTGCATCAATGTTTAATTTCAATTGGGTATTTCTTTATTATTTTGATGCAGCAAATAACCAAGTCCTGCTGTAGCCAGGGACAGATGTTGACTGCATTTTCCACATTGGGGCAGTGAACAACCAAACGTAATATATGTTCCCAGTCTCATAGGCCTTTGGTATGCTGAAGTTATAATTTTCTAGGCACGGGCATGTCTAGAATGTTAAAGGTAGGACCGTCCTCCATTATAAAGGGGAGAATTTAAAGCCCCAATATTTCAGAAACTGCTGGAGCTGCAGTTCTGAAAATTTAACACTGTGCCATAACCCTCAAGACCAGTGTCAATGCAAATTTGTAACAAGACTGAGCCAGGAAATCCAAAGTTATAATATATAGGTTAATCGTTTTTGGTCAAAACACAGGCTTCCCGATAATTTGTTCTGACTGATATCTCCCTACGCCGATTGAGTTCAGCCCTGAGACTTCGCAGCCTTGTAGTTAGAAATGTCGATTAAGTGCTTTTTGAAGTCTCAGGGCGTTTGGTGCGGTGAAAAATGAAATATAACAACTGATTAAAAAATAGCTTCTGCTGGGGGCGCACATGTGCAGTAATTCCCCTGCTTCTCCTGAAGATACCAGTGCTGCAGGGTTGGGGGGGGGGGAGAGGAGTCTTGGCCAGCATTGTGGAGGAGAAGGGAGAGGTATTCACCGCCACCTCCCTCCCACTCGCTCCACTACCAGTGGAGATTGCCGCCGCCACTAGCCCTCCTCTCCCGGCTGCTCCCCTTCTCCCTCCCTGCCCGTGGCTGTTCTTGCTGCCCCATGACTGGGCTGCCCGCCTGGGCTCCTCTGCTGTTGGGACCCAGGAACTGGCGCTGCCTCCGGTGTGCTCTCCCTCTGTGTTCCTGCCGGCCGGCTGCTGCTGCGCCGCTGGGAGCCCCGGGCTGCTGCTGGCCAAAGGGCTGCTGCCTGTCTGGCTGCTGCAGCTCCCGGAGTGCCCCATGGACGGTCTGTGCTTCGCCACAGGTAAGAACCCCTGCCCCCCACCTTCCTAGCACAACCTCTGCAACCCTGCCCCTCTCCCACCCCCCAACTTCCTAACCCGCAACCCACCCCTCCTCCTGACTCCCCCCACCTTCCTAACCTGCCCCAACTTCCTAACCCGACCCCCACAGCTCTACTCCTCCTCCCAACCTCAATTCCTAACCCGACCCCCGCAGCCCTACCCTTCCTCCCAACCCTCTGCAGCCCTACCCCCTGCACCCTACCCCTCCTCCTGACTCCCCCTCCACCTTCCTAACCCTGCCCCTCCTCTTGACCCCCCTACTTTTCTAACCCGGCTCCCACACCCTCATCCCTCCTCCTGACTCCTCCCACACATCTTCCTAACCTGACCCCCGTACCTCCTTGCGAACCTCCCACCTTCCTAACCCAGTTCCAACACCCCCACCCCTCCCCTAAACCACCTCCTCACTCCCCCCACACCTTCCCAAACCCTAATTTGGCCCTCTCACCCCCACCCCTCCTCCTCACTTCCCCCACACCTTCCCAACCCCTAACATGGCCCTCTCCCCTTCTCCTCACTCCCCCCACACCCCAAACACCTTCCCAACCCCTGACCCTGTATTGGTATTTTCTGATGTGATTATTAATCACGTAACAAAAAACCAGCTAAATTATCCAAACAAAAACCCAATGGTTTCGATGATATTAAATTTTATCACTAGGCTATCACATTTTTTTCATTATTAGGCATTAATTAATTGTCGTAATTCAACACTGAACAATTTTTTCAAACTGTCTTAACTGTCGTTTCAGTTGACACTGCCAGCGTAGACAACTGTATAGCATTGGTTTGATAGAATGCAATTCTGCGTGAAACGACAGATATTAAGACAGTTTGAAAAAATTGTTCAGTGTTGAATTACGATAATAAATTAATGCCTAATAATGAAAAAAATGTGATCGCTTAGTTAGTGATAAATTTAGTAAGAGTAAGTATGTATGCTAAGGAATTAAGTACATATCTTACGTTTACGTTGATGGTAAATTATGAAACAGAAGATCTTTAAATAATTTCTATGCTTTTTGGCGTTTAATTTTTGTTGTAATGGGCGGTTGAATAGAAATTTTAATAAATTTTCATGGTGTGGAATGTTGGATAAAAGGGATGTTTTTTGGTTTGGAAATGGTCCTACCTTTAACCTTTTTTGAAACCTTCATTTTTTTGTTTGGATAATATATATAAAGCACACACACCTAATATGAAGACTTTACTTCCCACCCCCAAAAAAGGAATTAATTTTTAGATCCATCACACTAAAATCACTTTGTTCAATTAAAAATGTATGCCACATGTCCTTTAAAGGATGCAACTAGGGTAGCTTCGATCCTAAGTGAAAATTCGGAATGTGTTTGTTGTTTATGCGGGGTAGGCATGGATGATACAGTATTTATCATCTTAAAGGCTACTTTGAATAGAAATGGCCAGATTATAAAATAATGCAACATTTTCTTGTGTCATGTTGAAAAAATTGCTTGCAGGAAAACAAAACAAACACTCATCCCTTGGGAGTGCAACTAGAACAATGTAGCCTTATAAAGAGCTCAGAGAAACTTAGACTCAATGTACCTGTTGCACTTTGCAGGCACTTACAGGCTCAAACCTTCTTCAGCACTGGTCAGATCTTCCCTGGAGTATTAGGTCCAGCTTGGGGTACCTCATTTCAACACACACATTGACAAAGTAAAGCAGGTTCAAAGGAGGGTCACAATGATGATAGAGGGTCTGGCAGCAAGTATGAAGGCTGTTTTTAAATGGGTGGGCTGGGTAGAACGCCACTGCATATGGGCCGTACATTGGGGGGGGGGAAGGGTGCAGATGGGCGCACACCCATCTACACCCACCTCCACGCATGGATCCACCCACCTTTTCACCAGTTGCTCCGTGTGGGGGGATGGGTGGAGGTGCGTAAGTTGCAGGAGCATACGCCCAGCACCTCCACATTCAAACAAGATGCTCCCACTCATGGACACTGGGTGTCCACATGTGGGAGTGTCTCATTTAAAATGGCCTAAGTTATGAAGAAAGGTTGAAAGGACCTGGTATATTGAGTCTAGCGAAGAGAAGTTTAAGGGGAGACATGATAGCAGTCTTCAAGTATCTAACAGGTTGCCACAAAGAAGAGGGCTACGGAGGGCAGGACTAGAAATAATGGGTTCAAATTACCGGAAGGTAGATTTTGGTTAGGTATCAGAAAAGATTTCCTAACAGTAAGAGCTGTGTGACAATTGAACAAGTTGCCTAGGGAGGTTGTAGGCTCTGGAAGCTTTCAAAAAGAGGCTAGACAGCCCCCTCTTGGGGATGTTGCAGCAGGAATTGGTTGGACAAGATGGCCCTCAAGATACCTTCCAACCCGGACATCCTATGATTCTAATAAATTAGTTCAAACGGGTATTGCAGGCTATTTCATTCACCAACAGAGAGCCAACACCACATGTAAATAAACCACCCATCTTCCAGTCTACCGATAATCGCAAAGATAATATGGTGAAACAAGGGCCTTTTTTACATGAGACAGACCCACACATGCACATGTGGGTCTGCTGCGTGTGCAGGCATGGGTGCCACCTGTGTACACACCACAGCAGGTGGGGGCATGCGTGCGCGCTCCCGCGACCCACCCATCTCCATACATCACCACTGCACTGGGAAATTGGTCAAAACAACAATTGCTCCATGCATGGGGATGGGTGGAGGTGGGTGGAAATGGGTGTGCGACTGTCTGCTTCCCCCCCATCCATCACCCCCACAGTGGCACTCCACACACCGCACACTGGCCTGGATAACCTCCCTGCCCCACCCATTTAAAAAAGGCCAAGGAAGAGAAGGGACTGAGCAGGGGCAGTTTATATTCTGTGTACTTTGATTAGGAAAAGGTGATAGTAAGGAGATCATAGTTTAAGTAGAAATGTGTTATCAGTTATGTTGATTTGATTTACTGCATTCCGAGTATAATCTAGAACTGCATGTTTTATTCTTAAATTACATATTAAATTCCTTTTAACTATGCCCAACATGTTTAAGTGAATTCTTAACATTGGCCAGAAACAGTTTGGGGAAATTCTAGGCTTTCAAGCCCAGACGGACCTAGGAAAGAGTTTTGTGCTTGGGAAACACTTTATTTATTTATTTATTTATTTATTTTATTTTACAGATTTATATCCCGCCCCCTCCTGCAATGCAGCTCGGGGCGGCTAACAACACAATAAAATATTAAAATTCACTTAAAATATAAATATAAAAACATCATCTAAAACACATCACATAGAACAGGGCTAGAAAACAAATGAATAAATGGGCGGGGGATTAAAATC
>QEPC01006203.1:1451311-1474743 GCA_003113815.1 Sphenodon punctatus
CTTACAGTTCCGCCGAAATGTCAAAAGGCTTGGGGCCAGGCGAGCTTCCTCCGGAAGGGAGTTCCACAGCCGCGGCCCTACCACCGAGAATGCTCACTCCATCGTGGCCCCCCGCTTAACACGGGGGACCTCCAGGAGGGCACCCCCGGCAGACCGCAGGAGCCATTCCGGGGCGCGAAGGGCGAGGCGGTCCCTAAGGTATGAGGGGCCAAGGCCGTGTAGGACTTTATAGATCATCACTAGGACCTTGAACTTGGCCCGGCACACTATCGGCAGCCAGTGCAGAGCTCGGAGCACCGGTATAATGTGCTCCCGGCGACCCATCCCCGTAAGACGACGAGCCGCCGCATTCTGCACCAGCTGCAGCCTCCGGGCCAAGAACAAGGGAAGCCCCACGTAGAGCGCGTTGCAGTAGTCGAGGTTTAAAAGTGACAAAAAGGGTTAACCCGCTGCAGGTTGATCCAGTGGGTGCTGCAATCGGGGGAAACTGCGTCACAGACAACCTAGAGTGCGATAGAGAGACTCCAAATCCATGACATGTGAGCACACGTGCACACACACACACACACACACACACACACACACACACACGGTTTGCACACAATGCACATAGGGCATGGGATTGGCACCATTGAGTGTGTCAGCCCGCTATTTCACTTCAATCATTTTGAAACGGCAGTAATAAGAGGTAGGAGAGAGCACCTTCCTTATTTTAGCAGAACCTGTACATGCGAACTGCAGGAAGTGGAGACTTTGGCTCATGTAGTGTTTCACTGCCCTAAGTATAGGGATCTTTGAAGTGTCTGGATCGACCCACTGTTCCATAATTCCTTTCTGACTATAGAAGGAAAAATGATAATATCAGCTGCAGCTATAGATCTTGAAAAAGCTAAAGCGGTAGCGTGCTTCCTTAGGCTTGTAGAGATGGGAGCGAAAGACCCAAATGGAAATGGCAGCTCTGTGTAAAGCAGCTGGCTGTTGGCTGCACTGCCATTTCCCTATAAAGGGAGTATCGCTGTTTTATGCCAAGCGCTCATTTGTATTGCAAAATATTGAATTTAACTTAAGTTTATTTCTTATTGGTTTGTTGTTGTTTTTTTGCAAACTTTAAGTTATACTAAGTTTGCTTTCGTTTTATACTTATTAACAGGATTTGCTGTCTTGGATATTTTTTATATTTTTGCTTAATATGTGTTTAAGTTCTTTAATGTATTTGCTCTTATTTGCTTTTTGTGTTTGTTTGTTCCTTGTCATAGCAAAACTGCTGGATACAATAAAGGCTATTCGATTGAGTGTGTCAGCACCAGCTTTAGCATTGACCACCGTGCTACCTTTGCTCCATACAGAGTTCCTAAGCACGTGCACAAAATGCTGTTTATTTTCATTGTTAGAGAGAAATGGTCCTTTACTTACAAGCTCTGGAGAGTTATCCTCAAACATTACTGTCAGTAGGCTCGATCCCATGCTGGGCGGATTGTGTGCGCACGTGCGACGCCGCGCACAGACCACATGGAGCCATATTGCGGGCACATTGTGCCCCTACGGAAACCATGTGCATATGATCCGCACAGCATGGGACCACAGCCACTGATGACTGCTTTGTATGCCGTTGATGCTCCATATCTTTAATAGTGGATATTTCATACCCATCAAAAACAACAGTAGTTGTTCCATACTGCTTGTTGGTGGAAGTTGTATACTGATGCAGGACATCTGCCAATGTGCCTGTTTTTCTTCAAGGAAGCAAGTGCAGTAGTGCTCCACCATCAGCAACATAACACGTTTCTCCACCTGTGGTCAAAGTAACATTAACAGTCATGCCATCCAGAGTTTTTGCTAGGGACACCTTGTTGGGTTTCTGAATAATCTGCATTGTAGGGTCAAACAAGGCAGGTGGAAATGTGGACAACTCATATTCAAAGTAACGAGATGATTTCTGTAAATCGGTATTCACTGAGAGAGCCAACAGCATTCTCTGGGTCATTAGACGTGTGCCAACATGGTGAATTTCACCTTCAATAACAATATCTTTATTTAGCACTCTCATAGTTACTGCTTACTCTGATTTCAGCACAGTTACATTGCTGAAAGATTTCTTTTTAAGTCTGTCCTGTATTTTCATTGCATTCTCCTGTTTTATCCACATTCACCTTTTGGTATCCATTATACCATTGAAAATATTACACAAACCTGAGGAAAAGGGATGAAATGGATGCAAAAACTGAAGGATCTTGTTGACATCTCTCAAATCCCTTGACATCCTTGCATCAGAAAGGTCAATATGCTGCTCACAACTGCTACACAGAACCCCTGTCAAGGTGCTCATAGCATAGATGAATTCACTGCATACAGAGTGACTCAAAATCCATGATGTTTGCTGGCTTTCTGTCATTCCTCCTACATATGTTATCGCTCCTTCATTTTTAGTAGATTTCATAAGTGTTTGCTGTACATCTCTGTCCAAACACAGGCCCACACCTTGCCCTGCCTCCTTAAACAAAAGTGACCCTCCTCCATCACCCTGTCAGCTTCTGGGCATCATTCTTTAAGACCTCTCATTTGCTGAACATACACTCTAACACACTTGACAACTATTCTGTCCTGTACTTGTGAAAAAAAGGAAGCAGGAGTTCTAAAGCCTGTAAATGCAACATCCAGTGTCCAGTCCTTTCAGTTCTAAGTTTTTGAAAGTTTCTTAACAACATC
Source organism: Sphenodon punctatus (assembly GCA_003113815.1). Lineage (NCBI taxonomy): Eukaryota > Metazoa > Chordata > Lepidosauria > Sphenodontia > Sphenodontidae > Sphenodon > Sphenodon punctatus. Next base: position 1,454,018 of record QEPC01006203.1, read on the forward strand.
TTGGTTCCTTCAAAATGATCATAGGGATATATTTCAATAAATTTATTGGAACACTGTATATTATACTATATAAATATTGTAAATTATATACATATTATATACATGTGTGTACATAGAAGTGTATACATATTGCATATCCTATATTCTACATATATACTGTGCAATATATTATATATTGTGCAATGTATATTCTATTGGTATATTTGTACACTGTATTACAGTTTGCGTACATTTGTACCAGGAAACCTTTCTTCCCCACCCCTCTGGAAAAGGTTTGCCCACAGATAGACTCCTCTATTTCTATTATGTTAACTTACAACACATTCACTTCACAGTAAAATAAATATCATTATGTATTACTGCAAACTAAAATGTTATTTCTACTAGAGTATTTCTTTGTTGCTGATGTTTAAGGTGCTGGGAGGAGAGGCGGAAGTCATGGGACACGGTCTTTTGGGGGAACACTGCTGAATGTTTGGTAGAATTTTTGAATCTGGGTCACATTTTGCAATTCCACTGCTTTCAGGACTGCAGGTGGCAGATTCCCCCACCACCCATTTCTGTAATGTTCTAGTACTTTCTGTGACTTGTAGTATTTTCCACAACTTGCTGGTATTTTTGTGTCCTGGTGGTGTTGCTTTCCCATCCCCATCCCTTTTTTGCCTCCATGTGTTCTCCCATACAGGGGGTGAGTGTTGTGAGACGAGGGAGACTGTGCCTGCTGTATCTGGTTTGCGTATACTGGGCCTGCCTCCTTCTCCTGCAAACATGTCAGTCCCAAATGGAACTAAATGAATGGGGTGAGAAACTAATATGTTTCTGCATCATGTAGGGAGGCGGTGTCGGCGAATAGGCTGCTTTTGATGAAAACAGCATTTGCCATGAATCTTCGTTTCAGCTCTGTGCATAATATGAGAATGATGGTTGGTCTCATCTTTGAACTTCCTTACTCGTTTTGGGGCTAACATTTTGCTTCATGTTTGTGTTCTTCTGAATATACGAAAGGCCATTGCAGTTTGCAGCTAATTCCAAGGGGAACAGGAGTGAAAAACAAGTCTGGACAAAACTGTAATTACAAATATATCGTTGCTCAAGCTCCCTTTAGCAAGCATAGAAACACTAAGAGTATGTTTCTATCTGTTGCTTCACCATCCTTTTAAAAAAAATAAAAAATTAATACCATTGGTTGTTGAGGGTTACCTGAAAGTATCCAAACTTTATTAAAACAAAGAGTCTGATAATGTCCATCAATGCCACAATAGACAGAAATATCAAATCAGCTTAAAACTAAGGAGAACATATTCGGACAAAGGTTACAGTTTACAACTGCATTCTGCCCTCTTCTGTCTCTGTCTCTTGGAAAGAGTAGAATGTAACAATTTTGTCATCACCCTCAGAGCAAGGATGGCTGTCAGCTACAGGGCAAAAACACCAACCAAACAAAAACACTGGCCTGGAGAAACTGACCTAACAGAGTGTTTTGAAGACTGGCAGTAATGGCAGAGTTTGTAAGACATGAAATAGGGAAGAACAGACACTGAGCAGACAAACCCCTAGAAATCAATAAGTAATGTTCCTCTTCCTAGCTTGCAGTCTTCTAGAGAGGATGGCAATAGTTGGATATTTCTTGCCTATGTTCCAGTGTGCTAACGAGAGTGGAGAAATATCTGAATTACGGATAGGAAAGTGTCATTAAACACATGCCCACAGAGCCAGATCCTTCATTATTTATTTTTTTCTTGAAACATCCACCCATGATGGAGAAACAGCATGGCGAATGGCGAATATGTGGCTTCCCTATACAATACAACAATGAATCGCACCTCTACAAGCCACAGACATCATCATCATCGGGTATTTTCAGACGTTACGGGGCCGCTTGGCCCTGTACTGAAAACAACCCTTTCATTCCCCGCCGGGGTCACCCCGTCACGCCATATCAGAGGGAGCGGGGCTGCGGGCGCAACGTGCGGCCGCACGGCCCCGCCCCCTCCACGCACCCCGCCCTCCAGGGAGACGGGTGGGCGTCGGGGCCACTGCGGCCGCTGCGTCGGGCCGGAAGCGCCATGGCCCGGGATCCCGCCGGGGATCCCGGGCCGTGGCAACCGGCCAGACGTGACTTTTTCTTGGTCCCCGCTGGGGATCGTTTTGACCACGCTTCCCGGGCCATTCCCCCAGCTAGCCCGGGAAGTGTGGTTCAAATTGACCCCATGTGGGTATTCACCGTGGCGAACATCTGGCGGCCGCCAAACAGACGTTCGAGACACGGTGACCACAGGTGGGTATTCACCGTGATCTCGTAATGTCTGAAAATACCCATCATCATCATGATGTGATGATGAACAGGAAGGCATACAGTGATCATGGTTGTGCTTTTCCATTTTATTTCACTCTGCAGTATGTTGAAAGGGAGGGTATCTTTGCTATAGGTCAAAAGTCCTTATTCTGATGTGTTTGTTTTCCCAATACATGCAAATGTGGTTTTGCTGGGGATCTCTCTCTCTCTCTACAGAACATTAAGTATAATTTTTAAAAACATTGATTGCTTTGGATGTACTTGAAAAAATAAACACACATTCTTAATAGTAGGTTCTAAAATCTACGTTAGTTACTCAAGAGGTACAACTTCTTCAGAATTGTTCTTAATGATGTAATTACTGGATGAGCTAGCAGTTTTTAATAACCCATTAGGAATCTTTTTGGAGCTGTTCCAATTGACTGGATAATTACATAAGCAGGTGGGAAAGAAAGAAAGAAAGAAAGAAAGAAAGAAAGAAAGAAAGAAAATGGCAGGTGCCAAATGACTAGATTGGGGTGGAGAGCCTTTTAATTTTTTTGGAGGGGGGTGCATGTTAACAATTTAAAATTCCAGCACATGGACAGAGCTATTACCATTCTTTCGTTGCTGCCCAGCAAATTTGAAATAGCACCAGCAGAAGTGGAAACAAGCAGGCAGGCAGGCAGCAGCCAAAAGATGAGGGTCTGGCATATGAAGGCCCACTGAGAGAAATGTTGGGCTGCAGTATTTCCTGGTAGCTGACAGCCCATTACTTCCCATTCCCCTGCCATAAGTTCTGGAATCAATTTCTGGAGATCATACTTATATGGTACACGTTACTTGCAGTTATTATTTTACTCCTCATATTTTAATCTAAATTAAGAAGAAAAAAAGGTATTGTAGTTTTGTGATGCGCCCCCTGAGCTTAGGAGCCAGGTACAACTGTACCTTCATTCCCACCCCACCCTTCTAAGGTCTGGGTAATTGCAGACTGGGGAATGTGGACACAGGTGGAGGAGGAATGGGACCAGCAAGGGAATGCAGGGCCTCCAATTAGGGTTGTAGTCTGTCCATGTGTCATATTGACAGTCCATATTTATCATGAATTTGGAAGAGTCCTGGCCCTATGATCCGCAGCATGGTCACAGACTTGTCCATATTTCAGCCTTCTCAGTGGTGGTAACCATATCTCTAATGTGTGGGCAAGTCCCCTCCCCACCCCATAGTTTTTATTCGATATCCGGACTGCATGCTGATTAAACCACTGACCTGTTTACAGAGAACACAACAAACAAGTTGTTGACTAAAATGGAGATGGTCAATAACAGGGGTGGGGAACCTCAGGCCAGGAAGCCAAATGCACCCACTTGCTAGTTTTTATTTGGCCCCTGAAACTGAATCCATTTCCTATCCCCATGCACTGAAATATTGCAACACATTTCACCTGGGCTAGCTAAGAGCAGTCAAGGGATGGCAAAAACGCTCAGTCATTGCAGACCTTAACTGGATTTGACTCAAACATAGAAGCTTAGTCCATTTCACCATGGCGACACATGGGGTGACATCCTAGCCCCACTGAAGTATTCCATTGAGTACTACAGAGCCAGGATTTCCTGCTCCCATTTGTTCCAGTGGATTATAATGAAATGATTTCTGGAAGTGAACATGCTAAAACACATTTTAGAAGCTGCAAATCCATCAGCACATTTCAGCCTAAAGGCACTTTTAAGAAAATAAAATTGCATCATGATTTGTGACACCGGGCTAAGACCTTATCCGTGGACAAAAATTAAATTGCGATGACAAATGCTCCAATGTCTCCAACTTATTCTAATGGAATCCCACCAACTAAACTATCAGTGGAAGCCTGAGGTTTCTATATACTAAAAAAAAATAGGCATTTATCCAGAGCTCGTGGTAGAATTTCAACTACTGTGACTGTATTTTATTGCTAAAACATAACATTTTGGTAAAGCACCATTTTGTGGAAGTCCACCACACACTGCAAATAGATCTTCAGTCAGGCTGGGAGAAATATGAAGGAAAACTATGAGGCCTCCTCTGTTCCTGGTATAGTTCCCTCAACAGGAACCAACTCACCAGTGTTAACTTTTAAGTGCTGTCACAGATAAAAGGTCTGGGTCAAGAGATTTGAGAGATGAAACAGCCTTATGTACAAATCAAAGGTGTCTTAAACACCAACCCTTGCAAAACCCAAATAATGCCCATCAAGACCATTTCCAGAGTTGGACAAAAAAATACACAGAAAGCAACATTGGCTCTGAGAAATCAAAACAAACAAGAAAATCTTTTAAGGAGTCTTGTGCCCAATGATGCATTGGGGTTCTGCCTCAATGATGCAGAAAGTCTCCGCTAGTCTATCAGTGGGTAAAACCAAATGAGACAATAGCCCACACCAGGTGGGTGCTTACTAGGTGCTTGGTACCATTTATTAGGTGCCCTCCAGATGTTAGCCCCCACCTGCCACATGGCCACCACCCATCTGCCACTCTTGGCGTAGTCTAGGGACATTGTGACTGACCATGAAGGTGAATCCGGGTTAATGTGCACTCACGTGGCTGCACCTTATCAATTAGGTTACATGTAGCCTTGCGTGAATACAGCACCATAGAGTTGTGGGGGGAAACGTAGATCGTCCAAAGATCCACCACTTCCTAGTAGTGGTGTTGGGAGCAGAACACAGTGGGGAAGAATGCCTGCCTATCTATGAGGTTCGTCGCGCTAAAAACTGTGAGTGGGGGATGAGCAAGGGCTGCAGAGACCAAACACAGACTCCAGTGGGCTATCAGCTCATTTGAAAACATCCATTATTGGCAGGATATCTGTCCACAGAGTCAAGAGAGAGTTTATTTCAAGTACAGAACTTCAATCACCTATCTACCTGCCTCAGAGTCAGATATCTGCAAACCTACTATTTTAGTTCTCCTCACGAGAATTTTATAAGAGCCACTGAGGAGCTTTTCTAGAGTTATGGATAGTTTTCCATTCTGTATGCCCCAGAGCATCCTTCAGGACTACCCCATCTTATAACCAGACCTAGATTATTCCCCTTCAATGTCACTGGAACCTGCAAGGAAAAAGCCGTTCCATAACCAATCAAACCCAACTCCTATGTCTAGATCTGGAACCCAAGAAAGACTGGAAGATTATGGTAGAGTGGTAGAAGACGAAAGGTTTTGATTAACAGATTGTCAGCTTCTCAGAGACTCAGCACACATTCATTCAAATGGATGCTTTGTGGGTATCTACTGGGATAATAAATACTGCTAGCTAGCTGAACCACTCATCCTGCCAGAACCAACTGGAAGTACTGTATGCTCAGGGAAATCTGGCAAAGACTCTCAATAAAGATGCCCAGTGTTTTTCTTAACAAAATATAATCAACTATAACTCTCACTTTCTTTGCTGCTGCCATAGCATCTGCACAGTGCCGTCCAGTGGAGCTTTTCTGGGTAATGAATAGCCTGTTAAATCTTGGCTGTCTCCACTTGGAGTTACAGTCATTAGTTGCCCACTGTGAGTTTGCCACCTATTTTGCAGATAAAATCATTCTTATTTGGCTTGACTTGGGCACTGCTAGTTTGGATACAGAGTCAGAGTTTGGGACTGGGGTGGTTCGGTCCTGTCCAGTCTGCTTGGATCAGCTTCAATTTGCCCATGGATATGAAGGGTGTGCTTGGATTGGTGTGGGTGACCAGTTGTGAATTAGATTCATGCCTGTCCTGGCTAGTGAAAGCTAGTCGGGAGACTTAGGGGCTGTTGCTGGTTGGGGTTGTCAACACCTCCCTTTGGAAGGGCAGAGTGCATGACTGCCTCAAAACTGCAGTTGTCTGGTTCATGCTATAAAAAACCATCTCTTGATGTTCACTTCCCTGCCAGCTACCACCTCATCGCTAATCTTCCCTTTTTAAGGAAGGTTATTGAATGGGTGGTTGCCTCACAACTTCAGGCACGTATTGATGCTATTGGATTCTTGGATTCATGTCAGTCAGGATTTCACCCTGGGCATGGCACTGGGACTGTGCCTGTGGCCTTGGTTGACAACCTTTGTTTGGCAATCAACAAGGAGCAGTTGTAACTTGTTGATTTTGTTAGATCTCTCAATGGCTTCTGATACAGTTGATCATGCAGTGTTGTTGGTATGGCTGCATGACATGGCTGGGGTTCACAGGACTGCTTGAGTCTATGACTACTACTACTTCTACTTATCATTTCAAGTGCTACAAGTAATTCCACTCATTCCTGGATGGGAGGACCCAGAGGATCGTGATGGACAATGGCTCATTGTCCCCTAAGTCTCCCTTGTGGGGTCATATAGGGTTTTATCTTGTCAGCATTCCTGTCTCCTTGCCCTTTGGGCAAAGAGTGAAGAGAGTTCAGTAGGAGTGAGTGGTCGACAATGTCAAAAGCAGCAGAGAGGTCAAGGAGGACAAGAATGGAGTAGAGGCGCTTAGATTTAGCGACCAGTAGATTGTTGGTGATCTTGGCAAGAACCGTTTCCGTGGAGTGAAGGGGGCGGAAGCTAGATTGGAGAGGGTCCAGGGAGGAGTTGTCAGAGAGGAGATCCAGGAAGCGGGAGTAGACAACACGTTCTAGAAGCTTAGAGGCGAAGGGTAGGAGGGAGACCGGCTGGTAACTAGAGGGGTCAGAGGGTGGACTTTTTGAGGATGGGAGAGCCAGTGGCATGCTTGAAGGCGGAGGGGAAGGAACCAGTGGAGAGGGAGAGATTAATGACATGTAGAAGGGGGGGCTACAGTGGGAGCAATGGAGGTCAGGAGGCGGGAGGGGATTGGGGTCGAGAGGGCAGGTGGAGGGGTTGGAGGAAAAGAGCAGAGAGGAGATTTCCTCAAGAGAGGCAGGGGGAAATGAGGAGAGGAGAGTGGGGGGAGGGGGCGGTGAGGGAGTAGGGAGAGGAGGCGGGTGGGAAGCAAAGTCCTGGTGGATCTTGTCAATCTTTGAGGTGAAGAATGACGCACGGTCCTGAGCAGAGAGGGAAGAGGGTGGAGGGGGACAGAGGGGCTTGAAAAGGGAATCAAAGGTGGAGAAGAGGCGGCGAGGGTCGCGAGAGTAGGATTCAACATGGGAGGCATAGTAGTGTTGCCTCGCCAGGGATATAGTGGAAGAGAGGGAGGAGAAGGAGAATTTATAGTGGAGGAAGTCAGGGTGGGAGCGGGATTTGCACCAGAGGCATTCAGCAGCCTGGGTGCAGGAACAGAGGTAGCGGATATTTGGGGGGAGCCAAGGACAGGGGTTTTGGGGTTGAATGGGGCAGGAGGAGAGGGGGGCCAGAAAGTCGAGGGTCGAGGTGAGAGAGGCGTTAAAAGAAGAGATGGCAGCGTCAGGGGAGTAGGAGGAGAAGACAGGAGGGAGGAGGGGGGAGAGGGAGGAGACTAAGTCTAAAGGGTTGACAGCTTGCAGATCACGGAAGGGCCGTGGAGCTGGGGAAGAAGATGGGGGTTGGTGGGAGAGGTTGAAGGAATCGAGGTGATGGTTGGACATGGGACAAAGGTCAAATAAGAGATCAGCAACAGGACAGTTTCTGGAGAGGGTGAGGTTGAGAGAGTGGCTGTCGGTGTGGGTGGGAGAATCAGTCCAGAGGTGGAGATCAAAGGAGGAGGTTAGGGAGAGAAAGCGGGAGATAGAGGACTGGGAAGGTGCATCAACATGGATGTTGAAGTCACTGAGAATGAGAGCGGGGGTATCCTTGGAGAGGAAGAAGGTGAGCCAGGATTCAAAGTTTGGGAGAAAAGAGGAAAGGGGGCCAGGGGGCGGTAAATAACAGCGACACGAAGGTGAAGGGGGGAGTAGAGACGCACCGAGTGGGCCTCAAAGGAAGGGAAGGAGAGGGAGGGGGAGGGGCTGGAATCGGCAGGGGTTGGCAAGGAGAAGGCCCATGCCACCACCCCGGCCTTTGGGGCGGAGCCAGTGAGAGAACGAAAGGCCTCCAGAGGAGAGGGTGGCAGGGGTGACAGAGTCAGCAGGAGAGATCCAGGTTTCAGTAAGTGCAAGGAGTTGAAAGAGGTGAGAAAGGAAGAGGTTGTGAATGAAGGGGGCTTTGCTAACGGAAGAGCGGCAGTTCTACAGGGAGCAGGAGAAGGGGAGTTGATCGGGGGAAGGCAGGGAATGTGGATGAGGTTGGGGGATGTGGAGAAATGTGGCTTGCAGGGATTGTGAGAGGGTGGAGGGAAGGAGGGGGCTTGCAAGGAATGGTTAAGGGGGTGGGCGGAGGAGGGGGAATAGGCAAGGGGGAAAATAAGAGGTGGGGAGGTTGGAGAAAGTGTTGGAGGAGGGAGAAGCAGGGGAGACAGCAGCAGTGGGAGGAGAGGAGAGATGGAGGGTGAGGGAGATACAGGGAGACATTCCAGTGGTGGTATTCACAGCAGCAGAGGGGATAAACAGGCCTGTGGGTGGTATGGGAGGGTCCAAGCGATGGCTGGAAGAGGCTGTGTTGCACAGCTGTCATCCCTGGAGCAGGGTCCTCCCAGGCCTTGCACCGGCCTCACAACGGCAACAAAACAGCCAGCGCCCTTTTGTTGCCACCCTTTGGGCGCTGCCCGAGGGCAGCCACCCGTAGGGGCGGGCAGCAGCTATCAATGCTGGTGTCCTGGGGGAGGGCGGAGTGGCTGGGAGGGAACACATTCAGATGCTGGAGTTAATTACCTGCAGGAAGAGATGAGCAGGTCACATAGGGAGCTAGGGGCAGGGCTTGCAATGGGGTTTCATGGGGTCTCCTGCAGGGGCGGGCAGCAGCCATCAATGCTGGTGTCCCGGGGGGAGGGGGGAGGAGTGGCTGGGAGGGAACGCATTGATTGTAAAACTTTTATTTTTGTTTTAATTGACTGCAAGTCATACTGGACCTTTATGGAAAGGGCAGTATATAAATTTCAATAAAATAAATAAATAAATAATAGTATAATCCTATAAGTGACCATACTATATATAGCTGCATTTGAGACGTCAGAATCAATTGTCCTCTATGGAGCTTTGGGGTTCTAAAATAGGAGATGTCCATTTAAAAATAATGAATACCCCTTAAAATAATGGACATCTGGCAACCCTGCTCTAGGACTGCTGATCCCACTGCTTTTCACCAGCATGAAATTCTTTTGAAAGATGGAAAGATAGAAAGATCTGAGCTGCAAGTTCTGATGAAAAATAGCTCTGCCAGTGTTTTGTTTTTCCTGCCATTCCTACAGACCACAAGCTGTTACATGCGCCTTGGCCTTGTCGAGGCCTGCAGGCATGACACATGCTTTCCAAAATGCACATTTTTTTTCCTTGAAAGGTTTACCCAGTAGATTCAGTCTTTTACTATGCATCAATTTCTACAACCTTTACAGAAGGAAAAAACCCAGTCACAACACATCTAACCTCCCATCTTGAATCTTTATTTCTTGTCTTCCGCATATTGTTTTTTTGGATACTGTAAATTAAAGCACAGGCTTAAATATGAAGTGAAAGGCCAGTAATAGCATGCTTTTGCAAGAGAGCAAGGCATGCCACAACCTGATCCTTATTTTCTGTCCTTGAACTCTTGAATTAATTATAGCAAATTACAGGGAGACCAAGTACAATTTATAAGCACAATGAACTCCCTAATAACAACCTATAATTTAATCAGGGTTAATCCAAAATACCAGAAGTATTATTCAGTAAAATACACCGACACGCTTTTTAAAATACAGATTTGTGGAACTGGGCTCTTCTCTCCTTTCAAGCTCTCTTGCAGGTTGATTTCAACGTTTTCCATGCAGACCTAAGCTAAACTGGTCATAAATTTCCATATATCCATACCAAGGTGTCAGCATAAGAACAGCAGCATTCTGTTCAGCTAGCCTAGTTTCTAGAGCCTGTGGTGTAAAAAAGAAAATAAGATCAAATTCAATCAGAACACACGAGGAAAGGAGAGGGATGGAGGATGTATGTATTTAGTCAGGTTCTCAACTGAAAATAATGTTAGCAGCCCTCTAACCACTACATTCTGGAGTAGTCCTGCTGACTTCAGTGAGGTTATGAGGTTGGTAGCCAAAAATAATATGTTTCATAAAAGTGCAGTACAAAGAGAACCTGAATCATATGAACGTAGGACTGGAGAGGATCTCAAGGATCATCTAGTCCACTGGTGGGGAATCTCAGGCCCAGAGAACAAATCTGGCCGATGACTGGTTTTTATGTGGCCCCTTTCCAACTCCTGGATCTGGTCCATGGATCCAGACCCTGCCCTCAAGCACTGAAAGAGTGAGCTCAGGGCAAGAGAGAAGAAATGAAGGCATTCACTCAAAGGTGGAGGACAGATCTATGGCATAGACCCATGATTACACGGCTTGGGCCCCTCCTATCTGAGAGACCACCTCACCTCCCTGGTCCTGGGGCAATCTTTGCGATCTACTGGGGCCACCTTCTTGGAGGACCCCTGGGTTAGCCGGGGGGCCACAATGGAGGGCAGTGTTCTCAGTGACCACACCGCGGCTGTGGAACTCCCTCCTGGAGGAAGCTCAACTGGTCCCGGGTCTGCTGGCCTTCCACCAGGCCTGTAAGACCTGGCTGTTTGTCCAGACCTTCGGGAAAGGGAGTGGGTAGAAGTGGGGGAGATGGGTAGTGGGTTGGGTTGGGAGGGAATGATTTTTTTTTTAGCTCTAGTGTATTGTATTTTAGGATATATTCAGTTTTTATGTGTGTTTTATGTATTTATATGTTAACTTTTTGTTAGCCACCTGAGCTGCCCAAGGCAAAATTTAAAAAATATTTTAAAAAATAAAATAAATAAATAGTAATAAATGATTTTGACCCATCTCTTCCTTCCCCCATCCTGAGCAAAGCACTTAAGCCCCCCCATCACCATCAGCTCTTCTCAGGGGCATAGCTAGGGTGGAATGGGCCCCTGGCCAAGAAGTCAAGATGGGCCCCCCTCTTTGTGTCTTGCTGGCAGGCCTAGGGGTGCCGCCCGGCTCGGCAGGTCTGGGGGTGCTACTATCAAACACAGAAGACACCCAAAATGCAGCCAGCCTATTAAGCGCATGCTGCCATGCAAGGAGACATATATAACCAGCTCAGTTGTGCCCCCATAATCAATTCACACTGCCCCCACCCTATAACCAGTTCGTTTGCACCCCTGCCCCCATATAATCAATTCATGCTGCTGCCCACCCATAACTATTTCTGCCCCCCCACCCATAACCAGTTCATTTGCACCCTCAGGGCAGCATGAATTAATTATATGGGGGGCACAAATGAACTAGTTAAGGGGTGGGGGTTTAAAGACAGTATTCCTTAGCAATAACTTCATTAAGAAGAGCTAGTGAAATAGCAGCCATAATAATGTCAGAACCATATTTGCAGATTTTCCAAGGTAGAATAGATATTGCTTTACATCCAAAATTCTTACCTAAGACAGTATAAGACAGACAGTTGTGAGAATGTGGCCCTTTTTACACAGGCCTCTCCCACCCATGAATACACAAATTTCTGCATGTTCATGGGTGGGGGAGCCCTGTGTGAACAATGTGGTGCCTGCGGTGAGTAGGGGTGCACGCGCCCGCCTAACACACATCCCCATTCACACACACCCCCACTCGTCCCCACGCACAGAGCAACTGGGGAAAACATCAGTTGCTCCATGGGTGCGGATGAGTGGGGGGTGAGTGGAGATACACGTGTGGCCATGTGCACGCTCTGCCCATGCTCCAGCACACCCACGGACCCCCCACCTGGCAGAGCCACGTAAAAAAGGACTCTGAGGAGCCACGCGAAGAACAGAAGGTTGCTGCCTTGTAAACAAGGCTCTTCGAGATGTCTCCTAACTTTCTCACAACACCCACACTTCCAGACCCGCATTTAATTTTCTTATATTCCTAGAAAGGGTTAGAAGGAACTGTCATTCTGAGGGGGAGAGCACTTTTTATACTAGAGGAGCTCAAGACCATCTCTTGGTCTATTATTTTAATATAGTGAGCATGCACAACCCAGTGTTGAGAACGTTGGGACCCATCTCGAAGAACCTTCTTTACAAGGCAACAACCCTCTGATGGGGAGGAGTTTGTTTACAAACAGCTTTATCTCCCAGTCCGATAGGTGTCCAGGCTCCTGCTGCAGCAGCAGCTGCACTACTAGCATGCAGAGGCAGGTGAGGGATGGGGACCCCCTCATGATGTGGGGGTGCCCTGTACCCAAGCCTCCTCCAGCCCAGCCACGAGGCTGCCCCAGTGGCAGCAGCCCCTGGGACCTAGCGGCCCCTGGCTTTATGCCGGGTTTGCTCAATGGATGCTACGCCCCTGGCTCTTCTCCAGCCCATGGAGTTTTTACTAAGTTTCAGAGTGGGGAACTCTAGTCCAATCCCCTGTCCCAAGGCAAGGATGTCCAATACCTACAGTATCTCAGATGCTTGCACAGGAAGGAGATTCTGCAATCATCCAAGGAAGAAGATTCTGCAACCTCCCTAGGCTCCCAATCCCATAGTGTAACTCCTCTTGCAGTTAGGAGGTTTTTCCCAAGAATAAACTGAAATCTACCATCACTAGCGTAGGGCATTTGGAATGTATTCCATAGTCAAACATATTTCCTTGAAAGTGCGCTGAAGGAAGGTGGTGGCTTTCTTCCCTGCTCAGCAAGACTAGTGCCTGCATAGATTGAAGGTCATGTTGGATCCATGTTGTGCAGAGAAAAGAAAATATATTTATTATGAATTCTTAAGCTTGTGAATCCTATAAGGGCACCTTCCCTTTCTCATTCATTACCATTTTTGAGCCTACAGATATGAAACTAAAGAAAAGCAAAAGCTCAAAACAGAACCATATAATGTAGCTCTACTCAGGAGAGGGCAGATCTTGCATTTCATTCTTACCGCACTGAAATCGATGAGAATTTTGCTGTGGTCTTCAATGGAGCAGGATTTCACCTTCTTGGCCATGTATACATGAACACCTAACTTTAATTAACTGTGAAGCAAATGTGATTAACTTTGTAGTAAAGTTCCTCCCCCAAGCCCATTCATGCAAATACTCTGCTCTGCAGCAGTTTTCAGATCACTGTGGTGTAATTAACTCCTCACTATCATACGCATTATAACTCCACTGCAAATTAGCTGCAGAGTTGTTTGTGTATATGCTTGCCCTGGAGTAAGGTAAGTAGTATTCACTCCACATTCCACACATTCACTCCACTGAAAGGTATATCCCATGATGCCCCAGTGGCAGATAAAAGGAATCCTCGCCACTGCACAGGAAATGATATTACCACTATTCTTTACTGAGTAAATAGCTGTTTAGCAAGTACCACCACCATTAATTACTCTGCAGAACAGTGTTCATGCTTATGAGGACTTAGCTCTCAGATGCATGTAAACATGGTAACGCATGGTTTTGCTGACTCTTACTCACCTTGTGTCTGCACTGTATAAAATAGGGGAGAATTACATCTGCACGGTGAGTTATTTTTGGGTATTCTTAATGTTATAGTTCTTGGCTCTGAGTTAATCTAGCTAGATGCAATACTTCTTTTTTAAAATGATTGTAGAAACCTACAAGACCATCCATTGCCCAGAATGATGTGGAATAATTATTTCAGTAGCACAAGTAACACAGTCAGAGAACTTGACTTTATTTTCCTTCCGTTACAGGAAAAAAAATCCAATGCATGGCATAAATATAGATAACCACAGTTGAGTCTAATTGTACCACGAAAACTGATTGACTCATTTGAAAATATGCTGCCGCCTGCCCTGAATGGTACATGCAATTAACATTACACTGTGGGAAAGGTGGCTTAAATTACGCATATGGAAGCAACATGAGTCAACAGTTTGAAGATTCCTCTGGTTGCCAGCCAGGTTAATGGTCAAGCAGGTTTGAGTGTCATGCTAAAAAAATAATCTGGTGAGCTGACTACAACAGATGTTACGTAGACCAGACCCTGGATGGTAAAATAAGAATCTTACTCATGGAAAATCATTATGCAAAATGGCTTTTAGTGTAGGAACAGCTTGAAACAGTTCTCAGTGTATTTTTTAATAGCAACAAGTCATAAGCTTAATTTAAAAAAAGACTCTTCTTCAAAAGATCTAAGTTCAGGGTTAAAAAACAACAACCCTCTCCAGCCTTTCACCTCTACAAAATCCCTGCATCACTGCAGGCATAAATCTCTCTGAACACACATTCACACCTCTGCAGATGCAAGTGTCGAAGTCTACAGCTATAGAACAAATGAGTTGTTGGGTGCAAACTCTGAAACTTATGTGTATTCGAGGTGCAAGAAGAGCTAATGCGTTTTTACACGTGTAAAATGTACGCTTTTACAGATACGTGCTACAGCGTCCAATCCATGCTAGGTTGAATATCTCCAGCACAATTTCACAGAACTGCACTCAAATGCTGGTAAAGGCCAAGGTAGGAACATTTCTAAGTATTCTAGCATTTGCATTACATTAGGAGAAACTTCCTAACTGTGAGAACTGTTGGGCAACGGAATAAACTGCCCAGAAAGGCTGTGGAATCTTCTTCCTTGGATGTTTTCAAAACCCAGTTGGACAATCATCGGTCTGAAATGTTGCAGACAAGGACATCCTGCAATGGAGCAGAGGGTTAGACTGAAGTCCTTTCCAACCCTAAAACCTATTATTAACACCATAAGGCATAGGACCAGCAGTGTTTCACTGTTCACCTAAGTCATCAGTAGCGCTATTAGGCCTGGTTCTGTCCTAATTTACAATACTGTAAATTGAGGCTAATACCACTGATTTTAATGGTACTATTCTATGTTTACACTGTCCACAAGATCACGATCTAGTCCACTGACTGCAATTTGCCTTAATTCATTCATTCCAATTTTCATACTGTCCTTCCCAAATAGGCTCAGGGTGGCTTACAAAATGTAAACATATAAAACAGCTAGAAAATGTCCAAGCCCCCGTCCCCATCAATCATCATCATCATCATCAACCTTTTCCGTAACTCCTCCACCCAACCCATCCCTGTCTGCCAAAAACCTGGACAAACAAAAAGGTCTTGAATCTTTTCCAGAAAACGAGCAGACTCAGGCTTAGGTTGATCTCCAAAGGGAGGGGGTTCCATAACTGTGGGACAGCCACTGAGAACACCTCTCTGCATGTCCTTGTTCTGAAAACTTCACAGGTAGATGGTACCCACAAGAGGGTGCTCCGGGCCAACCTCAGATGCCACGATGGAACGCAAGGAAATACTGTTTTTCAGATACCTGGGACCCATGCCATTTAGGGCTTCATAGATCAAAACCAGAACTTTAAATTGTGCCCAGAAAGCTATTGGCAGCCAGTGCAGTTCTGGAGCACTGAACAGTCATCAAGGGCAGCCCCAAAGGCACTTCCATCATAGGTGGATGTTGGACGATAACGTAATCTAGCATGTCATTCAGGTACCTCGGCATAGTGTTTCAATCCTGTGGCACTTGGGCTGTTCATTGTAGCTCAGCTACTGAGGAGGCCAATAAAACTGACAGCTGTCCTTCACTTTGCTAGAGCAAGGGGGGTTCCTTGGTCATTCCGGCCCTTCGGGTGTTCACAACTAAATCATGTGCCCAACCCTTATATGGAGCCCATTTATGGGCGACTGGGAAATCTAAGGAGAATGAGGTGGTGCAAACCAAATTCCTCAGAGCGCTCTTTGTGGCACCTATGGGGACTCCCAATGCTGCTTCGACACTTGAAGCTGCACGCCTTCCATTGTCATTTTTGGTATAGAAGGCTGCCTTTACATTTTGGCTGTGTCTGAGTTTTTTATCTCCACCTGGATTGTTGTCTCTAGTGATTGATGACAATAGCCCTAATCATTGGGTAAGATGTGTCCATCGGAAGGTGAACTTTCTGGGCTTTTCTCTACCTTATTTGGCTGCACAGGGATATCTCAAGGCTAAGTTTGAATTAATGCAGAGGTTATCCAATGTTGAACGTCAGGAAGAGCTGACTAATTGTCGACGCACCCCCCAATCAACACACAGAGAAATGTATTTGGTTGTAAAACTGGCCGCATTCTTTAATCCAATTCAAATTCTTAAAGGCTGGTGGGTATTTGCACCATGCAGTTCTGGGTCCAGTATGCCACCAACTAAGATAACTTTTTTAACTCTGGGATTATCCTGGATGTGCCTTCAAGTGACAATCTCTTTAACATCAACTCCCCTCTTTCGACAACCCCTGGTTTGGCCGAAAGGGGGGTGCTAGCCCTCTATGGGCTCGAGTTGTTTTATGATTGCAAGTTGTCCTGAGCCTCAGGGAAGGGTGACATATAAATTAAAATAAAAGAAAGAAAGAAATAAGACTGCTTAATAGTGTTCATTTCCTTGTAAAGACAACTGATGTAACTAAGGTCAATTTCCTTTGGAGTGATTCTAGACAGCAAGCAATTTTGTGCATAGAAGCAAGGTTCATTCTAAAGTATTTGCATAATCAGGCAACATCAAACCTTCTTGTGTGTGATGCAAAGTAGTCTCCCTTATTGGTGCACAACACATTAGACCAAAACAGATAGTACCAATTTAAAAGCTTTGCAAACGTCAAGTATTGGAAAGTGCTCTAAAAGTGGCAGTATGTCACTAACACAGATGAATCAATGCTGGGAGAACTGAATTTAATTTATTAACTGTATAATTAGTCTTTGTTAGATCTTCAAACACAGCTGAAGACACTAAGCAGAGCAGCAGCAGTAGCCAAGGATAAAACAGTAAAACCTCTCACTGCAAAGGAATCTGCCATCTTCCTACACTAATATTTCTGCCAAATTCTTGTTCAGAATTTCAACTGCATAAAGGTCTCCACACAAACACTTCTTTTAAACTTATTCAGACCAAGTCCCCAGGATTGGACTGACATCCAACTGCAGCCTTTTTAGCTGCCAGCAACAGGGGGTAAAGTTGTATATGCGTCGCTCTGCAAAGCCAGCTTTCAAGAGAGCTAGCAGCATGGCTGCATCACTATACTGAAAGGTAGATAATCAAATTACGGTGTTTTTAGTTCTCACTAGTTAGTTCCTTTATCAAACTTCTTATTGCTTGGCATACAAGATTTTTAACAAGCAAAAAACCAATTTCCCCACATATACCTGCATGACATTTTTTTGCACAATTACGTGTGTGAATTATTTAACTGTGCTTGCAAAAATGCCTGTAGACCTTGAATCACTTTAAAAAAACAAAAAAACCAAAACATACCATTTTCTTATATCTTATATCCTTATCCAGCAATAAAAAAAATAGTACTAACTGAATGTAGGCCATTTAACATTACTCTGTATCTCCCAAGTGCAATATATGTATGCATAAAAATGGCCCTTTGTTACTCAGAAGTTCTGCCTTGTGCTCAGTCACATCTTTAGTGCAAAAAGGATGCATTTACCACTTGCTACTACTATGAGTCCTGCAGAACTACCGCAGGTCTAGACAAGCGAACTGAATTCTTTTGTGACTTGTGCATCAACAAACTTGTTAACAGACAGCATGGTCCTTGGGCTGTTCAGTGCTGCCATGATGAGTTGAGTACCACTGAAAGCATTGGGCCGTGGGAAAGCACTAAACAAGTCAGAGGCCCATGCTGTAAATCCCAATTTCAGAGTTAGCCATACAACAGCTGTCTTTCAAGTTATCCATTCAGGTACCCCTGGTAATGACAGACAATGTGTTCATTCAGCAAGGTGCCACATGTGTACCTAGGAACTAGAGCTGAGGTGAGAACAACTGTTCCTGTACCATTGGGATATACCTAGTTTTCGGGAGCACTTACAACTTTGTCGGTATTTCCTCATTATTCATTGATTTCACACTTCTGTTATTTCAAGATCTGTGCCTCGCTTCTCTGGCATTTTCCATCAGTTTCCCTTCCAGTATTAATTACTGATAATTTTTCATTAATTTCTGGCATTTTCCACCAATTTGGGGTATTTTCTGTGAATTTGTGGCTCTTTCAAGTGTTGTAATTAAATTATACAGTGACACAATTTAAGGCAGGCAGCAAGGAGAAGCTAGGCAAAGTGGTGTGGGTGAGGACTTGAAGTGCCATAAATAGCGAAAAGCCAGTGAGTTTCCTCATCACACAAATGAAGGCGAATGACCCATTTTCGACAGAACAGCATACACTGTGGTTGGTCATTTCAGGCCTGCTAAGAATGTAATGCAAGGACAGGAAGGCAAGGGCTGAGCAGGTATAAAGGCAGGCCAAATATGGCCACTAGAATATACACGACGTGAAGTAAACCATTAAGAGTGCAGCATGAAGCTCAGAAGCCAAGACGTTTTGCAGGGTTAGTAGTTAAGAAAGCATATTTTCATTTGTAAACTAAACAGGTAAAGTTTGATATGGAAATTCCCTGAGAGATATCAAAAACAGAAGCTCACAATGCTGAGCAAAGGAGGCTGTTTTGTGTTTTGCAAAATCTCTGTTGCAGCTCAGGAGCTGCAGCTAAACTGCAAAGATGACCTTCTTCTCATCAAGAGAGTAGATGGCCCCATACTGCAACCAGAGCACCCTGAGATGCAGTCCTTTTCAATTCCACTAATTTCTTCTTTTCTACTTTTTGAATCTCTCTGCTTTTTTATTTTTTAAACCATCTGCATGCCACTTTTACTGAAATTTAACAAAGCACAATAGAAACACTGACAAAGCTATACTAATTAACACAGATTCTCCATTCACTAGCCCTTAGTGCAACTGTGCTCAAATTGCTCAATGCTAGTCACATGGAATAAGATATAAACAGAAGGACCAGACAGGACAGTTCCTCAGACATTTATCCACTCCCAGCACCCAAAATGAAAAAGAGAAGTCATTTTCCATTCACTAGAAGTGTCCAAAGGAGATTTTCTGTATTTCCATTCAATTTCCGCATTCTCTCCTAAAAAGTTTAGTTTAATAAACATCAATGAAATGGGCAGGACTGCTTTGCAATGCTGTCTTAAAATAGGTCAATGAGAAATTGTCTTTTGTAATTAGTAATTGGGCATAGCTAGCTCTTTGTGCTGGAAGTGGCTCATTTTAATCAGATGATTGTTTTCTAATTTGTGGGAGTTAATTGGGAAGAGAAAAGGACACAAGCAAGTGAAGTCCACACAGGAAGTGGGTCTGACATGTTACATCTCTGCTGCTAATTCCATTTACTCTTATGAAAATAACAACGCAGGTCTATGAAAATGTGGGTAATTATTGCTGAGCTAACAAGTAAGCTCCTGCACAAATTCTTCATGAGGATCCAGCATTCACTATGTTCTCACAACAGTACTCACAAAGGATATACATGTTCCACATTTTAGAAATCACAGTGCACCCCTGATCATGGTATCTTGCCACATTCACTGAAGTTAAGAAGTATTGCTAACCATTGACAATAAGCATATGCCACTGCTACACTGGGAAAGCAATACCCAGGCCGGGCCAGGCCATAGGGAACGCATTACATCAGTGCTCCAAGATTTGCTCTGGCTGCCTATTGTCTTCCGGGCCCGATTCAAGGTGCTGAGTTTAACCTATAAAGCCCTAAGCAGTCTGAGTTTTGCTTATCTGAAAGATCGCCTCACCTCCTCGGCCCCCAAGCGGCCTCTGTGGTTGTCTGGGAGCGCCCTCCTGCCTGTACTGCATTTCTGGTGGGTCTGTATAGGCAGGAGGGCGTTCTTGGCAGCTGCACTGTCACTTTGGAATGCCCTCCCAGTGGAAAGCCATCTCAGCCCGAATCTTCTTGCCTTCCAGTGAAGTTGTAAGACCTGGCTCTTCCACCAAGCATTTTTTTTTTTTTTTTTGGGGGGGGGAGGGAATGGGTTAGGGTATTAGTTAGGATTTTAACAAAATCATTCAGCATTTTATGAATTTTGTGATTATGAATTTTTTGTCTCATTGGTTATTTTAGTATTTAAATTATTATTATTATTAGCAGCAAGCATTTATATAGTGCCAACAATATACCTGGTGCTTTACAAAGTAATGGAATAGACATGGTCCCTGCCCCAGGGCTTATTATCTCCTTCAGGCCGGTCTTCTAGCGCACCCCCTCCAGAAGGGGAAGGGACCACTTAGGATGGTCCGCCCGCGGAGGCTGATGGAACCCCAGCGGTTCCAAGAGGTCCTGAGGGAGTTAACCCTGGATGTGGAAGGCCACTCTGTGGATGAGCTGGTTCAGCATTGGAACAACTTGCTGGAGGAGACCATTGACAGGGTGACTCCGAGACGCCTTCTGCCTTGGTCTCGTCACCGCAGGACCCCTTGGTTTACTGAGGGACTGTGGTGTATGAAGTGTGTAGGCAGGAGGCTAGAGCGACGCTGGCATTGAACTCGATCTGACTCCGACCGTCTTCTCCATAGGGCCCATTTGCGGTCCTATGTTGAGGCTGTGAGGACGGCGAGGAAGGAGTTCCTTGCTGTCCTCATAGCGTCTGCGAAGTCACGCCCGGCGGAGCTGTTTCGGGTGGTGCGGGGGCTGGT
>QEPC01006203.1:1480189-1527357 GCA_003113815.1 Sphenodon punctatus
AGCCCCCAACCTTACTGTTGTCTGTTCTTCTCCCCGCAGGTGTCTGGTGGGGACGAGAAGCGGCGGCGGCGGCCCCAGCAGCGGGACTCAGCGGCGGCAGCGGCAGCGGTGGCAGCAAGGCGAGCGGAGCTCCAGAGCCCCCCCGCAGCAGCTACAAGCAGGTAGGTGGTCAGTTTCAGATGTTCTCCCTGCAGGTGTCTCCAGCCCGGACCTGGCCTCCCTCATCCATACCTTCGTCACCTCGAGGCTCGACTACTGTAACGCGCTCTATGTGGGGCTTCCCTTGTTCTTGGTTCGGAGGCTGCAGCTAGTGCAGAATGCGGCGGCTCGTCTTCTTACGGGGACGGGCCGTTGGAAGCATATTACACCTGTGCTCTGACCTCTGCGCTGGCTGCTGATAGCGTGCCGAGCCAAGTTCAAGGTGTTGGTGATGATCTATAAAGCCCTACATGGTCTCGGCCCCTCATACCTTAGGGACCGCCTCGCCCTCCACGCCCCAGAGCGGCTCCTGCGGTCGGCTGGGAGTGCCTTCCTGGAGGTCCCCCGTGTTAAGCGGGGGGCCACGATGGAGAGGGCATTCTTGGTAGTGGGGCTGTGGAACTCCCTTCCGGAGGAAGCTCGCCTGGCCCCTAGCCTGTTAACATTCTGGTGAAATTGTAAGACCTGGCTGTTCGCCCAGGCCTTCGGGAGGGAGGGTGAGTAGGGGCGGGTTTAGTTCCCCCACCTATTTTTGATCCTTAGACTGTATCTTAGCCCTGTTTTAATATTTTATAATATTTATGATAATTTTTAAGTGATTTTATTGTATTTAATGTTTGGAAGCCGCCCCGAGCTGCATGGCAGGAGGGGCGGGGTAGAAATATATAAAATAAATAAATAAATAAAATAAATACAATCTGAGAAATGGAGGGTGGGGGAAGGGGAGACGAAGGAAGGGGAACAGAGGGAGAGACAAGGAGTGTAACATTCATGAAGATGCGAGGTCTCAGGTGCATGTGCTTGGCTTGGTTACATCAAGAATGATGGCTGGTTGGTCCATGTGGCGAGGAGATTATGAGTACAGAGACCTCACGTAACAGATTGTACTGGACGGTAGGTATCAGCAGGAGTCAGGAGAGGGGAACAAGGAGTCAGGGAGGGCAGAGCGGAAGAGGTGGGTCTTGAGGAGGGATCTGAAGATACGAAGGGAGGGGGCGAGGCGGATGCAGGCAGGGAGGGCGTTCCAGGCATGGGGGGCAGCTAGGGAGAAAGGATGAAGACGGTTAGGGGAGCAGGGGAGGCGTGGGAGGATGAGAGAGGGAACAGAGGAGGAGTGGAGTTCACAGACTGTAGTACGGAGGGAAATTAGCACAGGGAGGGGGAAACTGTTGTGAAGAGCTTTATAAGCAAAGACTAGGAGCTTGTGCAGGATTCGTTGAGGAAGGGGGAGCCAGTGAAGAGAGGAGAGGAGGGGCTGCACGTGGTTGAAGCAATGGGTGAGGTGTATGACCCTGGCAGCAGAGTTTTGGACAAAGATAAGGGGAGAAAGGGAAGAGCGGGGGAAACCAAGGAGAAGGGGTGTACAGTAATTGAGGCGAGAGATGACCAGGGTGTGAACAAGGGTTCTGGCAGCGGAGGCAGAGAGAAAAGGGTGAATCTTTGCAATGTTACGGAGGGAGAAGCAACAGAATTTGGCAACAGAGTCAATGTAGGGTTTAAAAGAAAGGGGTGAGTCAAAGATGAAGCCTAAGCTATGGGCTTGGGGGATGGGAAGGATGGCGACCCCCCACTGATAAGGATCGACAGGGCGGAGGGAGTGGAAGGATGGGGGGGGGGAAGATAAGGAGTTCAGTTTTAGCCATGTTGAGTTTGCGTTGACATTGAGACATCCAGGTAGAGATATTAGAGAGAGAGCTGGTGAGGTGAGCTTGAACAGATGGAGAGAGAGAGGGAGTAGAGAGACCGAGTTGAGTGTCATCAGCATAGAGGTGATATTGGAAGCCATAAGTATGCCTAGGGACAGGGTTTAGATAGAGAAAAGGAGAGGGCCAAGGACAGAGCCTTGGGGAACACCAACAGAGAGGGGAAAGGAGGAGGAGATGGAGTTGGTAAGAGACACATTGAAGGAACGGTCAGAGAGGTAGGAGGAGAACCAGTCGAGGACAGAGCCACAGAAGCCAAGGGAGTGAAGTGAGTTCAGCAAGAATGAGTGGTGAACAGTATCGAAGGCAGCAGAGGGGTCAAGAAGGACAAGAATGGAGTACAGACGATTAGATTTAGTCACAAGAAGATCGTTGGTAATCTTAGTGAGAGCAGTTCTTGTTTATTATTGTTGTTTATTTTTTGTATTTCTATATTCTGTGAGCTGCCTTGAGTCATCTTGTGCGAAAGGAGTGGGATAGAAGTCACTGAAATAAAATAAATAAATATATATACAGATGAGCAACTCCCTTCTTCCTAGAGGTTCTCAACCTCTGATTTCTGGCTTAAGGAAGAGATCTCTGCAAAGCCTGCCACAGACCTGAGAGGTCCCTAGGCTCCTACTTTATCAACCCTATAGGAGAGGAGAGAGAACATGTATCCATGTGGAATAAATGGGGTCATGCCAGATAAAACTTAATTTATCTTTTCTCTTTTTTGTGTGTAAATGTAGGCTGGAAGGGGGCAAGAAGTTTCCCTACAAGTACACCTCAAATATTATGTGGTGGGGAGACGTAATTAGTTTTCCATGCCCATCTAATAATTCGGCAATAGAGACAAAGGCCTTTTTTAAATGGACCCGGGAGGTCCTGTGGTGCGAGGGGGATGGGTGAAGCCGGTGGGTGTGCGGCCCATCATACAGATGCACACCCACCTTCACGTACAGAGGCACCTCCTTTGTCCCCAATGTCTTCGTGCATGAACGATGGGTGGAGAGTGGGACTGGCGGTCAGCCGGATGCCCCCTGCCCCCGTCCACAGTCGCACACATGGGCGGGGGGGGGGGGCACGTCCGTATAAAAAGGGCCAAAGCAGTAAAGCAATCGTTACTTGTCTCTATTGCCTATACCGCAAATATTAATTTGTCTCTATTTGGGCCCAACATGGCAAACACTACTTTCACTACACATCTAATCCTTTGTCTCTTTTCAGACAAACTTGCCAAGGAATGCAACCAGTGCCAGTAGTGTTTGTGATTTTGTTTATCTGGAAATGGAGAGCTGCCTCCAAAACGGTTTCCTGTTTAGGAGAAATGTAACTTTCAGAAGTAATAATAAAAATTAATAAATTAATAAATAAATAGAAAGAAACAAATTATAAATAAATACAGTCATTTTAAGCCTTTTCACCCTATTGCAAACTAAAGATTTGTACATGACAGTCTCCAAGACGGAACAGGCTACCTTAAGGTTTCTTGTTCTGCCATCTGCAATCCTGTATCACTAGCTTGATTTGCTGTTAAAGATCACTTTCCCTTACAAACCCTTAGGCTACATTTTAAAAACCTATTATTTATAAGGCCATTCCTTTCCTCAGATATTCTGCAGTGTAAACAAAGCTAGACTTGTCATTTTCCACTTGATTTCTAAAGGAAAAATATGCCTTAATTTTCAGATGTGTTCTGTTGCAAAGCATCACAAGAAGTTTTCAACGGTGCCAAAAGTGTGTGTGTGTTTTTAAATAAGAATTTCAATGAAGCATACAACTAAAACAAAGGAACACATTCACATCATGTAAGCAGATTTCAGCTCAAAGATTTTTGAAAACAAACAATATTGGATGGGAACTGTCAACATTACATCTAAGAATATTATATACTCAGTTGAGCACAGTGTTGAAAACCCCTATGGAAAAAAGCCAACTTAAAGCCCAGTTCGAGCCACTTATTGTGAAGTAGATCCATGCCCGTCCTGGCTGGTTAAGGCTAGCTGGAAGACATTAGGGCCATTGCTGGCAGGGATAGTCAACGCCTCCCTTGGGGAGGGTGGGATGCTGGGCTGTCTCAAGGAGGCGGTGGTGCAGCCCCTGCTCAAGAAACCATCTTTGGACACTGACGCCCTTGCCAGTTATTGACCAGTCTCTAACCTTCCCTTTTTGGAAAGGTTACTGAACGGGTGGTGGCTCAGAAGCTTCGGGGCAGTTGGACTGGGTTAACTTTCTCAATCCCTCGCAGTCAGGCTTTCGTCAGGTTTATGGCACGGAGACTGAGCTTGTGGCCTTGGCCGACGGCCTTTCCCGTGAGTTGAACCGGGGTCATTTGACCCTGTTGATCCTATTAGATCTCTCAGCTGCATTTGATACTGTTGATCATGAGTTGTTGGTGACTAGGCTGCAGGACCGGACAGGGATTGGCAGGACTGTTCTTGAATGGTTCCGCTCTTTCCTGTCCGGGAGAACCCAGCGTGTGGTGCTGGGGGATTTTTCAACTTCCCCTGGGGTCTCACGTGTGGAGTACCGCAGGGTTCCATCTTATTCCCCTCTTGTTCAATGTGTCTATGCAGTCTCTGGGAAAGGTTGTTAGGGAGTATGGAGTGAGATGTCATTAATATGCTGATGACACCCAGCTATATTTCTCATTTTCCTCCAACTCAGACCCGGCAGTCTCGGTGTTTACCCGGTGTTTGTCCGCTGTGGGGGACTGGATGAGGGCGAGCTGCCTGAGGCTTAATCCTGACAAGATGGAAGTGATGGATGTGGGGAGGGCTGAGGGAGTGGTGGCCCCCCCATCATTGATGGAGTCTGCCCTCCCCTGGTTTCTCAGGTCCGGAGTCTGGGGGTGCTCCTGGACTCACAGCTCCACCTGGATGCCCAGGTGGCAGCTGTGGCGAAGGGAGCATTTTGCCAATTACACCTGGTGCGTCGGCTTAGGCCGTATGTTTCGGACTCGGATCTGGCTACAGTCATCCATGCTTTTATTACCTCGAGACTGCATTACTGCAACACACTCTACGTGGGGCTACCCTTGGTGTTGGTTCGGAAGCTGCAGCTGGTGGGGACGGGCCAATGCGAGCACATTACACCAGTGCTTTGCTTTCTGCACTGGCTGCCGGTAGGCTTCCGGGCCCAATTCAAGGTGTTGGTGCTGACCTTTAAAGCCCTAAACAGCTTGGACCCTGCCTATCTTCAGGACCGCCTCACCCTTCGAGTCCTGGAGCGGCCCCTGTGGTCGGCTGAGGGTGCCCTCCTTGAGGTTCCCCAGGTTTCCAATATGAGGAGGACGTTCTCCATGGCTGTGCCGCGGAACTCCCTCCCTTAGGAGATCAGCTTGGCTGCCGGCCTCCCCTCTTTCAGCAGACAACGTAAGACCTGGCTGTTCCGCCAGGCCTTTCCCAAGGGAGATGAGGTGGGTGGGTTAGGTTAGGGGGGATGGGGTTTTATATTGTTTTTAATTGAATTATTATTGTTTATTTTAATGTTTTGAAATGTAGACATTTCAAAACATCATTTGCAAAGCATCGTAGACAGATACTTGTCCACTTGTTTCTTTAAAACAGTACCTGGACCGGGAGGTAGGGGGAGGCCCCGGTTCAAGTCTCGCATTAGCCAGAAACTCACTGGGTGACCTGGAGCCAGTCAAATATTCTCTCAGCCTAACCTACCTCACAGGGTTGTTGTGAGGATTAAAAGTTTTATTTTATTTTATAATAAAATGTATATGCTGCCCCTCCTGATAAAAGCATCTCAGGGTGGCTAACAACATCCTAAAACAATTCAAAGCGGCAATAATATAATTTAAAACACTATTCAAACACAATGTAAAAAAATACCCCCCCAACCCCCTCAGGAAAAGAACGGCGGAACAGTCAGGTCTTACATTATCTACGGAAAGAGGGGAGGTCGGTGATTTATTTATTTATTTATTTATTTAACATACTTCTACCCCATTCTTCCTGCCACACAGCAGCCCAGAGCGGATAACAACAAATAAAAATACAACGTAGAAATATAGTTTAAAACAATTAAAACATTTTTAAAGCCTAATAAATAAAACAAAGGAAAAAACACAACCCACTCCACGCACCACCCCTACCCCTCTCCCTCGCCAAATGCCTGATGGAACAGACAGGTCTTGCAGTTCCTATGGAAAGCCGGAAGGTCCAAGGCCAGACAGGCTCCCCACTGGAGGGAATTCCAAAAGCGCGGCACCACCACCGAGAATGCCCTGTCCTGCATAGCCCCCTGGGAAACCTGGGGGACCTCCAACATGGCCCCCCAGGACGACCGCAGGGGCCGATCTAGAACCTGGGGAGTGAGGTGGTCTCGCAGACAGGCAGGGCCCAAGACGTGTAAGGCTTTATAGATTAAAACCAACACTTTGAAATCTGGCCCGGAAGACTATTGGCAGCCAGATATCAGAGCACTGGTGTAATGTGCTCCCGGCGGCCCAGCCCCACCAAGAGCCGGACCGCCACATTCTGCACCAGCTTCCGAGCCGTCACCATAGGTAGCCCCATGTAGAGCGCGTTACAGTAGTCTAACCAAGAGGTAATAAAAGCATGGATGATCGTGGCCAGATTCGGAACCGCCACCAGCGGTCGAAGCCGCCGCACCAGGTGTAACTGGTGGAAAGAACTCCTAGCCACAGCCTCCACCTGGAGGTCCAGGTGGAGCTGCGCATAGAGGAGCACCCCCGGGTCCCGAATCTGGGAAGTCAGTGAAGGAAAGACCCCCTCAATTGAAGGTACCATCATTTCCATTGACTTACCCACTAGCATTACCTCTGTCTTGTCAGGATTCAGTCGCAGTTGATTAGCCCTCATCCAGTCCCCACAGCTGTCAAACACCGGGTAAGCACCGAGACAGCTGGGCCTGGGTCGGTTGAAAATGAGAGATACAGTTGGGTGTCATCCGCATACTGATGACACCTCACCCCATACCCCCTGATCACCTCGCCGAGTGGCTGCATGTACACGTTGAACAGGAGAGGGGACAAAACAGAACCCTGCGGGACCCCACACAAGAGGTCTCAGTGTGATGAAAAATAATCACCAAGAACCACCAGCTGAGTTTTTCTGGTCAGGAATGAGCGGAACCATTCAAGAACGATCCCGCCCACCTCCGTACTGTCCCGCAGGCACGTCACCAACATCTCATGGTCAATGGTATCAAATGTAGTCGACAGATCTAATAGGACCAAAAGGGTCGATCGACCTGTATTCGTTTCACGGAGCAGATCATCCACCAAAGCCACAAGTGCTGTCTCAGTGGCATGCCCCTGGCAAAAGCCAGACAGAGAGGGATCCAGATTACCAACATGGTCGAGATGCCCTTGGAGCTGTTGAGTCGCTACCCGTTCAATAACCTTCCCTAAAAAGGGAAGGTTAGAGACAGCCTGATAGCTGACAGGGGCTTCAACGTCAAGTAATGGTTTCTTGAGCAGAGGCCGTACCACCACCTCCTTAAGGCAGTCCGGCACTCTGCCCTCCCGCAGGGAGGCACTGACCACCCCAGTCAGCAACAGCCCCATTGTGTCCCGGCAGCTCTTAATCAGCCAGGATGGGCACAGATCTAATTTACAAGAGGTGGCTCGAACAGCTCCCAGCACCTCCACCACGTCAGCGGGTGTCACCAACTGAAACTGATCCCATAAAACCGGACAAGTCGGGGCTTCTACAACCTCTACCTCCTCCACTGTATTAAGTGCGGCATTGAGGTCTGGGTGAATACGAATGATTTTCTCAGCAAAATAATCCGCAAAAAGGTCACAGCGGGCAGAAGATGGCTCAACCCCAGGTTGAGGGAGGCCGGACTGACCAGCCCCCGTACAACCCAGAAAAGCTCCGCTGGATGGGATTTAGCGGCTGCTATGAGGACAGCAAAGAACTCCCTCTTTGCTGTTCACATAGCCACGGCATAGGCTCGTAAACTAGCTCTATGTCGCAATCGGTTGGCTTCAGCTCGAGATCAACGCCACCGTCGCTCCAACTGTTGCCCCTCTTGCTTGAGGACCCGCAGTTCCTTGGAGAACCAAGGGGGCCTGCGGGGCTGTCGCCCAGGCAATGGACACCTGGGAGCCGTTTGATCGATGGCCTCCATCAGTAAGGTGTTCCATAGCTTGACGAGGTCATCTATGAGACAGTCGTCGAGGTCAGAGGGTAACTCCCCCAGAGCACCCAGAAACCGCACCGGGTTCATCAGCCTCCGGGGGCTGACAATCCTAATAGGTTCTGCACCCTGCCGGGGGCCGACGTATGCTAGAAGGGAGGTCTGTAAAAGGTAATGATCCATCCATGACAAGGGCACAGTTGATATCTCTCCCATTAACGGAGTACCTGCCTCAAGCCCCAGTGCAAAACATGATGTCCAAGGTATGTCCTCCAAGATGCATCGGGCCATTGACCCTCTGGGACAGGCCCATAGTTGCCATGGTGGCCATGAACTCATGTTCGGCTCCCCCGAGCACCGCATTAGCATGGATGTTGAAGTCCTCCAGGACTATAGTCCTGGGGAACCGCAACACCACTTCTGAGACAGCCTCTGCCAGAGCATGCAGGGAGGCCGCTGTACTGGTAGGTGCACAGTATACCAGGAGCACTCCCCAACTGTCCCTTGCCAAATCAAACACAAGTTGGAGGCCTTCACTGCCTACCATGTTCCGCACTGGATACCTCCTCACAGAGGCAGGCCTCCAATGGGAAGGAGTTCCACAACCGTGGCGCAGCCACAGAGATTGCCCTCCACAAGGTTGACACCCAAGAAACCTGGGGGACCTTGAGGAGGGCGCCCCCAGTCGACCGCAGGAGCCGATCCAGGACACGGAGGGTGAGGCGGTCCCACAGGTAAGCGGGGCCCAGGCCGTTCAGGGCTTTAAAGGTCAACACCAACACCTTGAATTGGGCCAGGAAGACTATAGGCAGCCAGTACAGACAGCGAAGCACTGGTGTAATAGGCTCATGTTGGCCCGTCCCCGCTAGGAGACGAGCCACCGCATTCTGCACCAGATGCCACCTCAGAACCAGCACCAAGGGTAGCCCCACGTAGAGTGCATTGCAGTAGTCCAATTTCGAGATAATAAAAGCATGGACGATCTTGACTAGGTCGGAGTCTAAGACATATGGCCAAAGCTTACACACCAGATGTAATTGGCGAAATGCCCCTTTTGCCACAGCTGCCACCTGGGTGTCCAAGTTGCATTAAATTGTTCTATATAAAGCGTTCCAAGTGTCATGGCAGGGGGGTGCTAAGTAAAAGATATTATCATCATCCAAATAGAAGTGAAAGGAATATCTAACAGGAATGTGTTGGATTGAGGCACTGTGCTCCAAATCGGACAGATCAGGTATGTGGTCCATGGGCTGATATTGTTCGGTGTTCTGTTGTCGGTTAGTCAGTTCACCTGTGTTCAGTTAGGCCATCCATTTGGTTGGTTGTTCAGTCTGCTTGTCATTTGGTTTAGTTCTGCAGAGTTATATTGTTCAGTCTGAGCGGGTTCAGTTTAGTTAAGCCTTTTCATCCAGGCTGGTTCGATTATTTATTCCTTAGTTCAGACTTGGCTGAACACTGTGCAGACATTTTCAGCTGAACACCCTAGCTGAACCCTTTACAAACTGGACCAAACATGAACCAAACCCCTTACAAACTGGACCAGTCTGAAGATCACAAACTGGATCAACCCGTGAACCAGTCCCCGCAATGACCTTTGAACCAAACTGAACCTAAACCAGAGTGTATCAGAACTACTCCACTCCAACTTGGACATTCAGCTGCTGATTTAATTAGGAGAACCACCACCACATTAAGATATTTAATATTTTTTACTTCATCTTTACATCCAAGGATGGGTATCACACAACTTCCCTAAACAACCTATTCCATTGCCCAAGTGCTTTTATGGTTAAACAGTGTTTATGTCGATGCCAGTAATATATCTAGTCCAGGAGCTTGACTTCAAAAATGGCCAGTATCAACTGCTAAAAAATAAAAAAGGTAGAGAGAGAAAATAAATAACCAAAAGGCAGCATTTCTGCACCTCAACCATTGCTAGTGTCAGAGATTGTCAGTAATAATATAATTGTGAACCTTCAGCACCAAGACCACAAGCTCCTTCTGCTTGCGCTAAAGGAGCTATTTGTTACTAGCAAGCCACAAACTCTTCTTCTCACATGGACTGCCCAGAAAAGAGAGACATAACGACACTCTAAACCTGTTTATTTCAAAAGTATCAATTAAACAAGATAATTGCTTGAGATTATTCTTAATCTGACTTCTGACCACTGAATTATTCTGACTTCAAGATGATTGTCACAATGTTTGAGAAAGGCTTTATATCCTAAGCTTTATATCCTTTATATCCAGGAGACTGTGTCAAGTTCAGTGTACGTTACAAGGCATTTTTCTTAAAGATGGAAACGTATCTCCTTGCCTTGGATTACTCTTTCCCCTCTTCTCATTATTATACAGTGTTCTATATGCTCACAATCCACATGGTTCTCTACCTACTATCAACAGTGGCTGCAGGATTCTTTAATTATTGCTCTTTGGGTATTACAGAGACACATACAATTAACAGGTTAGTGGGTAAAAACAGATGTGACAGCAGCCTGCTGTGGCCCACTTGGAAGCAGAAGTCCAGTCCCAAGTGGACCACAGCAGGTGCAGGTACCATCAGATGTTGGCCCAGGATTGCCCTGGGCCATGTTGGTGGCTAGCCTGGGAAATCCCTGAAGTCGCAACCTGTACTAAGGTCTGTCTGACCAGGCCAAAGTGGGCCA
Organism: Sphenodon punctatus; assembly: GCA_003113815.1. NCBI lineage: Eukaryota > Metazoa > Chordata > Lepidosauria > Sphenodontia > Sphenodontidae > Sphenodon > Sphenodon punctatus. Next base: position 1,490,859 of record QEPC01006203.1, read on the forward strand.
CAGCAGGCTATCATGTCTGTTCTCGGGCTGCCAACACAGCTATGGCTGTCATTGGCCACCATGGCTGCCTGTCATGGTGGGGTGCTGGGCACAGGGTGGTGGTGGGGTTGGCCACATGCTCGGCATACTCCACAGCCTCCTGACCCCAGGCATGTCTGCTTGGTGCCATGACCCGGACCGTGTTCTCTGTGGCTTCCTGACCCAAGGTGGGCTGTTGCTGCGCAACCATCACTTCTGTTTTCACCCACTGTCTGGTCTGTGAACTTTTGATATGCTACTTTCAATTGAGTTGGGCACAGGATGCACTTTGTCCCACACACCAGCAGGAACAGATCTGTTAGTTGCCTTTAAATGACTTTTGTTAAATAACTATTGTGCACTTCTAAAGCTCTAGGAACTTAAAACATAGGTTGCAAAAAAATGTGCTGTTTCCTTGGGAATGATTAAAAAAAAAAAGTTCATAGTCACGGTCACTCCGGACGGTCACTCTGTTGATGAGCTGGTCCAGCGTGGGAACAGCTTGCTGGAGGAGGCCATTGACAGGGTGGTTCCGAAACGCCCTCTGCCTCGGTTTCGTCACCGCAGGGCCCCTTGGTTTACTGAGGGGCTGCGAGGGATGAAGCAAGTAGGCAGGAGGCTGGAGCAATGCTGGTGTCAGACTCGATCTGACTCTTAGTCCCATTTGCGGTCCTATGTTGAGGCTGTGAGGACAGCGAGAAAGGAGTTTCTTGCTGTCCTCATAACATCTGCAAAGTCACGCCCGGCAGAGCTGCTTCGGGTGGTGCGGGGGCTGGTCAGTCCGACCGACCTCCGCCGCCTGGATGGGGATGTGTCCCAGGCCCGCTGTGAGGAGTTTGTCACCTACTTTGCAGACAAGATGGCTCAGATTCAGAGCAACTTTGACGCTGGATTAGAGGCAGTAGGTAGAGAGCGTGAGGTGATGGAGGCGCCGTCTGGTCCATCTTTGTGGGGGGAGTTTCAGGAAGTGACGGCGGCCGATGCGGAGGAGGTCTTGGGATCTGAGAGAGCCGCTTGTTGCGAACTTGATCCGTGCCCGTCCTGGTTGGTGAAAGCCTCCAGGGAGACGTTGGAGATGGTGCTGGCGAGGGTGGTTAATGCATCCTTGAAGCAGGGAAGGCTGTCGCCCAGCCTCAAGGATGCTGTGGTGCTCCCCCTGCTGAAGAAACCATCATTGGACGTGGATGCACTCGCTAGTTACTGACCTGTTTCCAACCTTCCCTTTTTAGGGAAGGTTGTTGAACGGGCAGTGGCGATTCAGCTCCAGGTGCATCTAGACAGCATTGGTTTCCTGGACCCTTTTCAATCTGGGTTCCGCCCCGGCTATGGCACTGAGACGGTGTTGGTGGCCTTGGTCGATGATCTCCGCCGAGAGATGGACGCAGGACGTTCAACATTTCTCGTCCTGCTAGATTTCTCGGCTGCCTTTGATACCGTGGACCATGGGCTGTTGTTGAGGTGGCTGCGTGACCGGGGGGGGGGGGCTGGACGGGACCGTTCTTGAATGGTTCCATTCTTTCCTCTCTGGGAGAACCCAGCGGGTAGTGCTGGGAGATGAAACATCTTGCCCCCGCACTTTGTCCTGCGGCGTTTCGCAGGGTTCCATTCTGTCTCCATTATTATTTAATATTTATATGCAGCCTTTGGGGGAGGTTGTGAGAGGGTTTGGGATGCGCTGTCACCAATATGCTGCTGATACTCAGCTGTACCTCTCTTTTTCAGCTGACCCAGACCCTGCCGTCTCGTTACTATCCCAGTGTTTGGAGGCCGTGGAGGAATGGATGTGGCAGAGCAGACTGAAGCTCAATCCCAATAAAATGGAGGTGATGGTGGTAGGGAGAGCGAGGGAAGTGTCAGCCCCCCTGATTGGGGGGGGGGGGTTTGCCTTCCCATAGATCAACAGGTCCGGAGTCTGGGGGTGGTGCTTGACGTGGATCTCTGCCTGGAGCAGCAGGTAGAGGGGGTGGCGAAGGCTGCCTTCCGCCAGTTGTATCTGGTGTGGAGCTTGCATCCGTACGTCTCTGGCCCGGACCTGGCCTCCCTCGTCCATGCCTTCATCACCTCGAGGCTGGACTACTTTAACGTGCTCTACGTGGGGCTGCCCTTGTTCCTGGTTCAGAGGCTACAGCTAGTGCAGAATGCGGCGGTCCGCCTCCTTACAGGGATGGGTCGCCAGGACCACATTACACCTGTGCTCCGGGCTCTGCACTGGCTGCCAATAGGCTGCTGAGCCAGGTTCAAGGTGTTGGTGTTGATTTATAAGGCCCTTTACGGTCTCGGCCCCTCATACCTCAGGGATCGCCTCACCCTCCGTGCCCCAGAGCAGCTCCTTCGGTCTGCCGGGGAGGTCCCCCGTGTTAAGCAGGGGGCCACAATGGAGAGGGCATTCTCGGTGGCTGGGCCGCGCCTTTGGAATTCCCTCCTGGAGGAAGCTCGCCTGACCCCGAGCCTTTTAACTTTCCGGCGAGTTTGTAAAACCTGGCTGTTTGCCCAGGCCTTTGGGGAGGGTGGGTTAGTGGGTTTTTATCCTCCTACTCGTCTTTATTATTCTTTATATTTTCTTGTTGTTCTTTCCCTGTTTTATTTGTGAGATTTTTATAACTGTTTTAAATGTTTTTAAAAGGCTGGTTTTTTAAAAAATTGTTAGCCGCCCCGAGCTGCTTGCAGGAGGGGCGGGGTATAAATATATTAAATAAATAAATAAATAAATAAATAAATAAAATAGTTGGGGAAGGCAAGTTACTAGATTTTAAAAACCCCAACGTGGGAGATCCTACTGCACTGTCTCATTACCCCATTTTGCATAAATATGTATACATCAATATAAAAATAACATAAATGATACAAATTGTCTATTTGTGTATTTTTAAGATAGCCCATTGTCTAGCTTTGAGGCTAGGTTTGGGACAAATGAACAAACAAGAAATAGGTTAGTCGCTCAGGCAGACGAACGCAGACAATGACCAGCAGTGGAAGCAGCTGATGGAAGCTGGCTCTCTCTCACACACTGGTGCTGTTCATAGGGCAGGCAGGACATTTAAATAGTACCCCATCATGGCTGGCCTTAGAATTTGTGGGGCCCAGGGAAAAGATAAAGTGCGGGGCCCCTTGTGGTCCCTTCCCTGTGACTGTGACCCCTTGGGGGCACCCTCCAGAGGGCCCTATAAGTGGCCATATTTGGAGCCTCACCGAGAGGGTGTGAGGCACTCACACCCTGCCCTGGTGAAAATGGGGGTCACCACAGGGCCCCCAGAAGTAAACAGCGGGACCCAGGTCAGTCACCCCGGGTCGCCCTGTGGGAAGGCCAGCCCTGAGTACCATCTGGCTTCTGGCGAGGGTGGGGCAGGCATGGCATAGCTGGTCAGTTCAAGGCACGTTTGACCCACCTAAGGCAGGATGCCTGGTCACTACAGGGAGAACTCTTTCACACAACATCTTTCTACCTTGAAAACTCATCATGTATTGGTCTTGATCCTGTAGCAAGACATTCACACAACTTCCAATTTTCCTGTCTTTCAATAACCCCTACTTCCCTGTGGTATATTCCACAATGAACAAGGCATATTGGAATGCAGTTCTAACATCCCTGCATGGAATGTTCCTGAAGTAGCATTGATCACAGGCTGGAGTCCCTGCCTCAGGACTGCATGGCCAGACCTCGACAGTCACCTGGAAGTAGGATGTGACCAACAAGGAATGATGCATTGGGAAAATCCATTCACACACCATTTCTACTTGCTCAAGTCAGGCCCCTTTCAAGTAGGCCCCTGGTACCGAATGACAGAGAACACATGATCGTCAAGGTGCATGGGAAGTAGTAAAGATTTCACATCTCATTCAGAAAATGGAACTGTGCCACTACCCACTATAAATGAATGTTGTGTGAAGGAGTCCTTAAGGCTTTACTGTTAGATACACAGAATTCCCATTAAGACCAACATGTATACGGGATGAAAAGATAGATCCCAAAATTATTACTAAGTCTGGGATTCCCAAACTGAGGGATGGGATGCTACTGACATATGACAGGGGTGTGCATTTTGTTTTCATTATTATATTAATACTGTTATTGTAATAATGAAAATGAAAATAATAATGAAAACAACAAAAAAATAATTTTTATTATTTTCCGGCAATTTCTGGTTATTTCCATTATTATTGATACACCAAAATTACAAAAAAAATTAATACAAATACTGAAAATTACCAAAAAAACAAAAACAACTAAAATGAAACAAAATAAATAAGGAAAACAAATGAAATTTTAACAACAAAAATGAAAAAAAAATTCTCTGCACAATCCTACAATCTGATCCACGTTTTTGTCACCGTCTGGATATTATATTTACAACTCAAAATGGGTCATGAAAGGAAAAATTTGGGGAACCACTGAACTAAGGCTTTGTTCACATGAACAGGTCCATTAATCAGCAAAAATAGCCCCAGGGCTGCAACTTCTCTTCCTCCCTCACCCACCCCACTTCAGATGAATGAGTTAACAGTTTAAGCGAGGTAATAATCTTTCATTTTGCAAAAACTGCTCTACTTATGTGGGCAAACGCAAGGATGCATGCAGAAAGTTAAAGGGTTATTACCCTCTTACCACCTTCTCATCAGAAGAAGCCGTTAAGTCAGGTTTGTTTAATGATCAACATGTAGCCACTATGGTCTTAATGGCAGGGTTTTGCTATTCCAAAATTTCTGACCAGTAAATTTCTTGCCTTAAAAAGATACTTAACAGTTGTCTATCTTCCTGCTTTAATGTATCCAGGAGTTTAATTCTGAAACAAGTATCCAAGAAACAGGTAACAGTCAAATATAACTTACCCAAACAGAAAATGGTGATTCAGATAACCACCATATCCATCTGCGCTCCAGTGGGGATCTGCTTCAGATATTTTTTATTAGGTTGGGGGTTTTTTCAGTTGATTTATTTTGGTATTTCAGTCATTTCAGCAATATTAGCATTATTACATACATGCAATTATTGAAAATGGCATAACCAAAATACTGAAAGAAATGAATAAGTGAACCAAAAAAACAAAAAGTGAGAAAACCCCAAAGTAGAAAAGCCCCCCAAAATGGAAATGCGAGTAACCATTTCAGTTGCAAATATTATTTGGGTACTTGAAGGTTACGCAACCATATGAATACCATCCAATAGTAAAGCCCACTACTTGTTTCAGTTCTAATTTGAACATTTATGATATATATGTAACTTTATTCACTAAAACAGCTAAATACTTCTCCTCCTGAACATCCACCACACACATGAAAACACACTTCTCGGACTGAAAGCAGAGTCTAATGTTTTAGATTAGATCTGAGTGTCAACAGCTTCTTAAAATATCTGGCACAAAGAGCTCAGCTTTCAATAATCAACACACAGAGAACAAGCTTCCCATTCACTGGAGGGAGTCAGCAGGGAGAAAGGTTTGCCATCCTCAGCAAATTATTTTATAAACAGGGAATTAATGCTGAATCTTAAGTCGGCCTTGAAGGAGCTCTTATTTTTAAGCCCACAAGGGAGTTTTTCTCTTAAGAAAACATTTCTAAATAGTGAAAAAAGAAGCCAATGAGCGGTAGCAAAGAGTACTATACCACCAAAAACAAACACACTGTAATAACATAAAAATCATATAAATAGATATAATAATTATAAAAGGAGACTTTCCAAGCTATTTGGATACTAGATTGTCCCATTTATTGCATATTTCATTGTAAGCAATTAGCATCAGTGATAAAAAAAATGCAACTGTTAATTACAGTAGTTGAACATACTGATGACTTAATACGATAATAATTATTGCCAAAAAGGAAAATTTACAAAAGTAAATACAGTCTTTTCCTTAGGCTGCTGATGAACTATAAAAATTAGGATTCAGAAAGACTCATGGCTAGAGGACAACTTATGACAGTTGAGCAGAACAGAGAAGATAAAGTTTGCACACTGAAGAATAAATCAGAGTGCTCCCTGGTTACATTACCTGGTAAACTGCTTTAGAGAAAAACTGCTGAAGACCTGGATTGTGTTGAAGGCTTTTGCAACAATCTGGTATGAATATGAGGTCCTCTAAACACAAAGGAAGGTACAACAAGCAGGCCAATTATTCTCAAATCAATTAGAACACCAAAATCTTGAGATTTGCTTACAAGTCATGTGATTTTTAAAATTAAAATCATCATGAGGTTTTATTTGAGTCGTGAGGGCAATAAACATGTTAAAGCTTTTCTCTGCAACCATGACCATGGAGAGACGAAGGCAAAGATAAATTTGCCCCAACACTTGAAATCATGGTCACAATAAAATCTGATTTCAGCATCTAAATTAAAATATGGGATTCAACAGCTTGCTAAGACTTCCTTCTTCAAAAGCTGGCCAGGAGTTTTAACTCAGTTATACCAGTGGACATCTGGATTAACCAGAATGGCTTCAGCAGAGTTAATCTATATTTACACTGATATAAAAGTGTTGAAGACTCTGGCTGGGTGCATTAAGCCCTCCTTTTCCACTTCCTGTTCCCTAGGACACAGCTCTTGCACTGCCACCAAGAAATAAAATCTTTCCTTTAATTTTGCAGACATTAATTTAACAAAAAATCTTTTAATTCGCTTCTGCAAACCAGGGTAAGCAGCTTTGTAAGTTTGTGTTTAAATGCCTGTGGCTCAAGTTCTCTAGGATACTAAAACATGGCATTTCCTTGCTTCAAGCCTCATTTCACACCAGAGGTGTGTCGTGTGCTAATCAGCACTGCCATGTAGGCTGTCACGTCTTGTTATTTTAGCCAAGCGCACTCTTGGCTACCCTGAACATGTCCTACGGTACATAGCCTCCACTTTTCTCGACATATATTATGATGCACTCAAGATTTGTTTTGGCCAATCGAGTCAGTCTATTACTTGAACCAATTATTCCACTTTGAGTTTTAAAGCAGACAAAGAGACTCTGAGCCAGCCACAAGGTACAGATGTGACCAAGATTAAAAAGCAAAGCAGTTTAATGTACTGTACCACATTTATAGACAAAATAGTTCCACATCAATGATCTCGCCACAGAGAGAGACTGGAATGGTACGTTATCTCTATCAATGCAATTAAAGGCACCATTTAAAAACAGTGACTAATGCAACAACAACAAAAAATCAAATGGCTTTTTTATTAAAAAAAAATAAAAGGGTAAAAAAAGCACAAGGATAACACTTTTAATGTCTGAGGCTGTAGAACATTTATCATTCTAAACAAAGCTAAACTGAAAAGATTAAAAGAAAAAGATAATGCTAAAATGGTGAAGGAATCAATCTAAAAGCGACTTTTCAATGATGGAAGAAAAAACAAAAGAAAAACTTGGACAGAGGATAAAAAGCTCAGAGAAGAAATGAGCTTTACCATTAACTTTCTAGTTAATGGTCTAACTAGAGCTGTCTTCTCCCTCCCAATTATATTAATGTTCCAGATGCAGCAAAAAAACAGATTCTCCTTCTGCCTCTCTCTCCAGCAACCTGAAACCACTATTCTGATGTTAAGTTTTGTGGTCATTCATTTAGAGGCCCTTGAAAACTTTGCCTGGCAGGCACAAACACTAATTTTCCATTTGCAGATGACTTCACTCCCACATTGTGCAGGTGCAGCTCTGAAAGCTCCTTTACAAACCTGACTTCTTAATGCTTCATCGTGCATAAAAGCTTGATGGTGACTTCCCTCAAGAAGAGGCACAGTCAGGGACAGGAATCAGATTAAAGACCCAATCGAGTGTCTCCTAAAACAATGGTTCTCAAACTGTGGGGAGAAAGTCCCTGGAAGGGTGGGAAACAAAGAAGGTACCTTTGGGTTGATGCAAGATGGATAGCTGCCAAACCCTAGGCCACTTTTAACACATGACAAAAATAGGTTCTTATAAGTGCTTGGGATAACATTGGGTGTTACAAATGCTGGAGTTTTGTAATGTGTGAACACACTATTCCAGATTAGACTCTTACAAGGCTGCGAGATCACTGAATAAAAGGGGAATAGTGTGTTCACACATTACAAAACTCCAGCATTTATAACATCTGCTGTTAACTTGAGCACTTATAAAGAGTCCATTTTTGTCAGTGTAAAAGCGGCCCAAGATCCACTCTGAGTGAGCTAGAGGGAATTTCCCAAGTAGTGGGACTGGTAAAGATAACAATGGGGAAGAGAGAATGGAAAACAAGGGGCAAAGAAATGGGTGTTCAAGTGAGTGGCAAGGGGGGAGAGAGAGAGAGAGTGTACTGCTTACCTACATGTGTGAGGTGGTGGGGCTTCAAGTACCAGAGGGACAAGGGTGAAATCTAAACTTTTTGAGAGCCACCATCCTAAAAGACACAGAGCACTCACCCTCCAAAAGACAACAGCTGAAACTGTGAAGGGTCTAGAAGAGCAGAAGGTGAGGAACCTCAGGCCACAGGCCACTTCCAGCCCGCAGCACTCCTTTGTCCAACCCCAACCCCTGGACTGGCAAAGCCTCCAGATCCATGGAGCACTTAAGGCTGGGCCCTGCCCCCACGGAACATTTTGGAGCATATCTGGTATGGCCAAACCACTCCCCCAATCGCTCCCTCCAATAGATCAATCCAGCTCATGAGGGCAAAAGGTTACCCTTCCCTGGTCTGGAGTGTTCCACGTCAGATGCTGTTTGCCTTCAACGACCACTGACATAGGCAAGAGTGAAATGCACATAGAATCCAATTGTTGATTCCCCAAGGCCAACAGAACCCTGGAGACAAGATATTGTCTTGATATCAAGACAGTATCAAAGTGGGGTTTTATAGGCACTTGCCACTTAGCAGGATCAAGTCTGAAGACTGGAAGGATATGGGGACTGAAATGTCTTCCCACGACTTCTCCTATAATTATCTGAAGGGAGTAGGGATTGACAGAAACAGAAAACAGTTCGAGCCACAGGAGAGACTTTGGGGGGGAGGGGGGTGTCTGTCTGCAGAACAAGAATCTGTTTGTTCTAAACATCCTACAAAGAATTATTTTTAAAGTACAAAAAGCTGAAAGGATGCCTCCTCTGAGGAGCTAGCAACAAACAAAAGGCAGACTTCTATTTCTGATCTATGCAAATATCTACTCTACGGGGCATCACAAAGACTGTTTTATGTCAGACACTATGCAAATCCCAGGTGCTTTCAGTATGCCAAAGCAGGCACAGCATCTCCACCTGTGATGGCTGGCAACTCGGGGAACAGCTGGATGACTGGAAAGTTGTTGTTTAACTCAGCTGTAATTAAAGTAGGGCCTTCCATGAGAGATTCTTTTGTAAATGTGCCAACCTCCCTACTCCCACCCTTGCCTGCTTCTGTTATTATTGCAGTTTCTGCTTGAGTTGCTGTTACATCTGGAGGGTTTTGTTACCCTCCATGTCCATGCACTTTTCTTGGAATTCTCAAACTATGCAAGTATCCTGAAACACTGACACTTCTGTTTATTTTACTAAATTTGAGCACTAACTAGTCTCTGGTATTCTAGCTGGAGAACATTCAAGCAAAAGGGAAAGAGATATTTTAGCTAAAAACCAATGCTCGTACATCCATTCACAACACCATCATTATTGCAATATCCTCTTATAAAGGCGTTTTTCACCATACTATAATGGTCACATTTCACACACTGTGGATATAGTTTACATTAAGATAAAAATTACATCTTCCCAAATTCAGGGCCCTATGTAGCAGGTGGATAAGTATGCATGTTTACTCTCGCAGAGTTTCCTACTAATTTTCTCCTATCGCGTTAGATGGGGATTCAGGCATCTGTAATTATTCCTCGCAGAAGCTTGTCGTTTATCAGTGACTGTTTTTATGTTAAAGATGGAACCGATTATGTAGCTCAGAATTTCAACAATGCAGATTAGCATTTTCTAAAGTGCTCAGTATGGGGTAAACTCTGTTCCCATTGATGGCAATGGTAAAAATTCCATTCTATGGGCATGAATGGAAGTACAGTTTGGCCAATGGTGAGTACAATACCACCCATTTGCATTTGGTCAGAAGGAGACAATGAAAAATCAAGCTTTGCATTAAACTTCCATTTATAAAATTGCTTAGTTAATAAATTATTAATAGATGTTTTATTAAATGTTTAATTGACATTCATGTCAACAGGTCAATATGTAGTCTGGAACTCTTGTTTATTTCCTACCAACACATTTAAAAAACTGTGCTTAGAATTAGTTATAATACACACCTGTCATGTTCACAACATTCCTGGAACATCTATCAATCTGTAAGAAGGTCCCACTTCTAATGCCACTTTCACTGACATGGAGTAGCATCAAGCACTCCATCTCTTGTATTGATTTTGACCAGTTATGTAGCTATTCTATTATGCCAAAACAGATGTCTAGTTTTGCAACAGTCACTATCTGATGTTGCAGATACAGATACTCCCACTTGGTATATGGGAGGGGACAGGGAAATCCTTCAAAATCCCCACAAAATTCATCATCCTGAGAAGTATCATCTTCCAGGCACAGCTAAATGCCAGTTGCCATGAAATTATCCAGCTCCCCAATGCTGAGCAGCAGTTTTGCCTGGATAGCCCACCGTGGAACTGCATAAAGTAATACTGCCTTTTACTGCTTCAAAATTTACTTTCCCTGTTCCCTTAATAGGAAACTTGGTATAATCAAGGTGCCATATGTTTTCACTATGCCTTCTATAATTTTAATACCTTAATAAATAGGCTATTCTCCACCAGAGGTCCATTAGCAGACTGCTGTTTCCAGCTTTCCACCATAGCCGCTTAATTAAAGAAACTGTGTGTCAACACTGCCTAAAGAAATGTAAAGTGTAATTACAATAATCATCTGCTGCTTAAGGAAAAAAAGAGCCACTCAGCTTTACAGCACTCTTGGGAGCAATAGCAGCTTAAAGAACTCACTTCTACTATCTGGAAAAGTCCCTTGGAAGAGGAGTGTTGTCAAATGGCTAGTATGCCTAGACGGGGAGAGTTAGAGCATAAGGGTGCTCCTTTTCTCCATATGTGGGGCACCAGCATTAAAGGCCAAGCACACAAGACAACTGTCTGTATAGGGCAGCTAGTCCCATCCAATGTGGATTGGTAAGGATGAGGAAAGGAATGGAATCAATAAACTGGCCAGCAAAGCTGAGCGCGCATGGGAATATGAAGAGATGGGAAATAATATCCATCTAGCAAATGGCTGGCTGGCACAGATTGCTTCCCCCCTGCAGTACTTACCCAAATCCCCTGTTTACTCTCAGAAAGCACACCTACGGGATACTCTTTATCCAGTGCTGGTTTTGCCATTACAATTTTGCCCACAGTTTGAAGGGAATCCTCAATAGGTAGCATTGGAGAGACAGGGTGCTGAGCAAAATAAAAAACTAAATCTACCAATCCATTGGCAAAAAAAGGAATAAATAGCAGAGTCTAGTTAAATTAAATTTAGTAGTCCATCTACTAACATGCCCTTCTATTTGTCTTGTGTGTACACATCACAGACCGACTTCATGGGGACTAGGTCCCAGCCCCACCAACAGAGGGCTTGAGCCAACGTAGGTATGTGCAAGCCTCCTATCTCCACAACCCGTGAGGGCAAAGAGAAAGTCAAAGACTGACGTAGCCCAATGCCTATGACCCCCATCCTCCTGTCTCTCAATGAGACACTTTGCAATGTTCCAATCAGTGCCCTGGTGCTAACATCCTTTCTCTCATTGCGACTGGATGAAAACTGCCACAAGGAGAGGCCAGTTTATTTCAGATGACTCCAACACCGCCACCCGCCTCCCTGTTGCTGAACCTCCCACACCCTGTTCTGTTCTTAGCTTTTCCACTGCTGCAAGTCAAAAAGACCATGCTGGCAAAACAAGTCCTCCCTTTAACACCTGCTGGGATTCTAGCATCTTTCAAGGCTTTCTCTCAAGGTTTTCCCTGCTGCTTAGGTAAGTCACAGGCTGAGCTCAAGCCTGTCCCTGTACCCAGTCCTTTAAGGAACTTCCCGCTTCACACCTAAGCAGGGATGGTGGCAAAAAAATTACCTTTTCCCATGGGAGGGACAGCAAATGGTCATGTCATATGCTCGGTTTTTGTAACATCCTCTGAAAGATACTGTGGGAGAACATGACCAACCATATGGCTCCATTACTCCTCTAAACCATATGTTCCAATGTGCATCTTTTCAATTTTGGCAGAATATGACCATGTTTTTTTTGGGGGGGGGTGTGGAATCATGTGTCTATCAGCTAAAGGCTTCTTTCACTGATTTTACTTATACATGGGACAAGAAGAAAGATACAGGGGATGCTGGCAACTCAACACATCTTAAACTTAACAGGGGGAAAAAAACAGCACAAAAAGAAGTAAAAAAAAATATCCCACATATAAACTAACATTTTAACACCCAGCTATGACACATATTTTTCTATGCCAAGAAACACTGAACAGAAATCGCTCCACGTACCTTGTGACCTCTTGCTGCAGTCGGGACACATTGGGCACATAGAATATTACCCCAAAGAAAAGCAAAGGTTCATTGGCAAATTTGTCCAGCTGTTTCTTCAGAGGTTTTTCTAATTCCACCCAACGTGCTTGCTGGCTCTTGCTGTGAAACCAGAGGCCAAAGTAGTGTGTCTAGATAAAGAAGTCAAAGAGTGACAGTTTATTCTCTGGGCGACTTTACCAAGAAAACACACACACACAAATAAGGACAAATGCCAATATGTTGGATTTTCTTTTCCATATGCAAAGCCAAAGTTGTCTTTATTTTCTCCCAAGACTAATCTGAAGATATTGAGTAATGTGAAAGCACAGTACACAGCACAATGATGAGGCTTTGTTGAAATACAATTTATATGGCATGATGAAAACTTGGTAGAAAGAGTGAGCAGGGTTTTTGTTTTTGTTTTTTTAAATTGTCACTTTGTTTTTTCTCTTCAGTTCTTATTGGGACAATGGTGCAAAGTATCCCAATTTTGAAGAAAACCAAGATAAGATTTCCCTGAAGATTTTAAGAAATAAGCAGAAAACAAATATCAAGTAGTAACAATGGGTGTTTTGAAATGTGATGGTGGCCTGGATTGCTGCGCTTTGGCACTGGGGCCACCGTCACATTAGTTTACCTGAGCCAGGTTCTGGCATGTGATAGGATCCTGGCCATGGTAGTGGCTAGCGCAAGCTATAACTCGGAAAAGTCTCCAGAGTCACAGTCTGCGCTAGTCTCCACCACAGCCAGGATCGGACTGCTCAACTTGGAGCAAATATATGCGCAGGTGGATGCTTCTCTCCACCCTCCCTGGCGGGCCGGCCCCAGTCACATTAGTTTGGAGGTCTGGGGGGGATCGTCTTTGAGGGAGTAAGTCCATGACAGTGCCCAAGCGCCATCATGTATGAAAGCACCCAACGTATCCTATTGCAGGATTCAATTAAAAAAACCCAAGACTAATGGCTGTTCCATAACCTTTCAGTCCGTGTAATCACTAGTGAATGAATGTGCTTTTTATCATATCTTTTGATGTTAGACTAGTTTAAGCTGAAAGTGGAAAGAGAGTTCAAGGAGAGGAATGCGTGGGAGGCAGAGAAAAAATTAACAATTCCACTGCCTTGTAAAGGAAAACCCTTTAATATAGGAACTCTTGGAATCTACTTTAGAGCATAGTTCACTCAAACCATGAAGTGGCTCAGATCTCCAAGAAAGACTGTGCTGGACTTGAGATTTAGCAATAAAAAGACAGTGTCAGCTGAGATCCAAGTTTTCAGTGTCAACTATGTTAAAACCATCCAACTAACCAAAATGATTTGTAGTCTAAACTTACCCCAGTTATTTAGAGGCAAGGAAAAATATAAGTACTGTAATTATAAGAAGCTTTGAACCAGTCCCTTTTTCTAGCCTAAAAATTGAGATCTACTATAGTGGGGGGACAAATATTCCTCAGTAACAAGGCCAGAAAAGATGCATCATCTGAAGCACTTCCAACTTTCCACGTAAAAATGACTGAGTGCTACTTTATCTTCGAAGTTTCTGGCATGATCGGCTGGTTGTAGCAAGCTTCCCAATGGCAGCATATATTGTCGACATTTAAGTGATGACTGTACCAGAGGAAAAGGGGATGGAGTGGGCCTTTATGGAAAGCAGAAGAAGTGCTGTTATTTAATTCTCATTAATGTATCGTGTTTAGCGAGCTAACTGAAAGACTTGGATGCACTTCAGAGGGTATGGGATTGGGGGTGGGGGTTTGCCTCTGTAGATGATAAATGATACATAAAACAACTGTACCAAGTGTACCAATTAGTTGCACTTCGGCTACCTTGAAAATTCTCTGGGATGTTATGCATTTATCTCCGACATCTTTCAAATATTTTATATCGGTAAAAGATTAAAAGCTCACAATCAACCCTTGTTTGAAAATTTATGTCTGCTACAGCTGAGGAAAAAAACTTCTTCAGGAATGAGGCCAGAAAAATATATATCACTACTGTTGTCTGAAGAATTCTGAACCCGTAAGACAAGAATGATAATAATGCACAAATATGGGGACTACAGATGTGGAGCCTTCTATCTCTAGGCAGCTGATTCAGATCCAGCCCAGATGTAAAGTTACTCAATCGCTGGTACCTGTTGACTGATCTACGGGAAATGAGTTGCTGGTCTAAGTCCACTATCCAGTGGGCAGCTACCCACATTAAAAAATCCACTGCTCCAACTGGTAATATTTACTACCCTGTGGCACTGTGAGCTGTGTCAGCAGAGAGGCCAGTCACTGAAGCAGTAGAGACACTGAGCTAGGTTCTTCCCCTACAGCCTCCCACGTTTTGTCAGAGCTGGAATGCTCTGGTGGGCACACTAAGGGGATGTGTGCAAAGCAACACTAACCCTGCTGTACCTGTTGTCAGTAACCACGCCTCAAACCCTTGTTCTAGGGCAGTGGTCTTCGCTCAGCAGAACTACTGGCACACCTGGGCCTTTTTTGCCCAGAATTCACCAAGAAGTGCCTCTGATTCTGGCCTATGCTACACCGACTCTGCTTCCTGACTAACTGCCTGCTCAGAAAAAGGATGCCACAGAAAGCTGGACAGGATAACATCATGCCTTCCTGTGCCCGCACTCAAGCCTGTTCTGTGTACCAAATCCTGTCTCCACTCCTGCCCAGACCTCATCCTTCCCATGTCCCAGGCAACCGAACTAGACTTGCCACCTCCTTCTGGGAGGAATCCTCGAGATGGAGAAACTATACTGGATAGGACAGGAGGAAAGGACTATCCTCCCCACACCCCCTTTCTACCATAACCCTGCCCCTTATGGAGCATTACAATATCAATGTTCTGCAGGGGACCAGGCCACAGCAAAAAGTGGGCAAAGCAAAGGGGCCACGATGTCATCCTGCCCTTCCGAAGTATCATGGCATCATGGCACTTCACAGGTGTCATGTCAGGAAGGGGGGGGAGGGGAGTCCCTATGGTCCACCCCTTCACTGATGTAGACTCCCCTAACTCCCTCCAAAAGCCCCAACTTCTTTGGATTAATGGGGACATCCTGGATGACTAGAGAAATCAATCAAAATCCAGAGTCTTCTAGGTGAAACCTGAAGGGGTGGCAATCCTAAACCAGCTCCTGATTCTTGTTCTGTGGATGACAGAGCTTCAAGCACTCACATTCAGTACCTGTTGTAGAAGAAGGTGGCTTGTATGGTCTCTTTCATTCACAGGTTTTGATATTAATTTATCCCCGGGCAGGAACCGTGCCTATCTTATTCTTTGTAAAGCGCCAGGTACATTGCTGGTGCTATATAAGTGCTGCTGCTAATAATAATAAATAATAATACTATATACTGCAAGGAATTCCTTGGGCATTTATTGGTGTCAAAACAGCACATTTTGTTAGGCAGTACAGAACTTGTAGAAGAAGGGAAGATGGAGTTAGTTCTACCCAGAACTCTTTGCTATACCTTGCAGTCTGTAATGGAGATACATTTGCTCATCAATCCTGGAAGGTGGAGGCTGAGGAACCGTATCAGCTGATAGCTATTAGACTAATCAACTTAACTCAGGGCTTCTCCACATATTATGGTAATACCACTTTGGTTAAAATAAACAAAACCAAGAAAAACAGAACAATGAAAATAGATAAAACTCATAATAAAATCCTTAAAACCCCCCAAGCTCCCACCAAACCCATCCAATACCACCTCCCAATCTCCCACACTAAACCTCCCTAAAAACCCTACCCCAAAAACCATCCTTTGAAACCCACTCCTAACCCCTATCTCTGCCCACCAAATGCTTGTTCAAACAGGAAAGTCTTACAACACCTCGACAAGACACTTGGGCTCAACCAAACCTCCAGGGG
The DNA here is from genome assembly GCA_003113815.1 of Sphenodon punctatus. Lineage (NCBI taxonomy): Eukaryota > Metazoa > Chordata > Lepidosauria > Sphenodontia > Sphenodontidae > Sphenodon > Sphenodon punctatus. The sequence goes on from QEPC01006203.1 coordinate 1,507,204, forward strand.
AAGGGAGTTCATAACACTGTTGCAGCAACTGAGGAGGTTTCCCTGCGAGCCCTCGTCATATGAACAAGGCTGACAGATGGTACCCACAGGCTCCTGGCCGATCGGCTCCTGGCCGATCGCAGGGGCCACAATGGGTAATGGAAAGACAGGTGTTCTTTCAGACAAGTGGGGCCCAGATCCACTTGCCCTAGGATATCTTTCAACATATTAATGAATTCCCTATCTACTGAACTGTTAACTCTCATACACTGCGTTAGTAAAGGGTAGCCTATTGTAGTGGAGCAGGAACGCAGGGGAACGGAGTTCCGCCACTTTCCCTGAAGACCCCCTCAGCAGCCTTGCAAGCTTTTGGGGGTGGGGTGGGGGGGGCTCTCGAAGTTTTCCTGCACTTTTAAAATTACCACCTCTGCCTATTACTGAGTGGAAATTACCATAGAGATCTTCAACCCAACCCCGATGTTCCTTTCTCACAGCTGGGGAGCCCAATCCGAGCCTGAAGACCCGCTCCTACAAAGCACTCTGACAGCACGGTTCTCCGTAGGAGGTATAGTAATCTTGGCAAAGGATGGGGAATCAACTGAACCCCCCCATCTCTTTTCTGGCATAGAACTGCCCTTACCGAGCAATATGACACCACAGTACACCATGGGAGGCAGGGCCACGGGTACAAGTTGAGTCTGGCTGCATGCTGCATCAGGCCTGAGCCAGGCCCAAATTTCTGACCCAAGCAGGGCTCTAAATTATTACATACTACCTCTACTTATATAGTAGTTCATGGTTACCACACTCACTGACAAGCAATCACTTGCTAGTGCAGCATTTCAATGCTAGTATTTATTATTATATTTTTATCCTGCCCATCCTGCCTCTGGCAGCCTTGGGCAGCAAACAACAAATATAAAATACAATTCCATAAAAATAATAAAAACAACATCTATATAAATATATATTCAAATTAATCTCTGCCCTGGGAATTGACAAAACAATATTTCCCTGGGAGAAGCCTGAAAAAGACCCTTCTTACTCTATGCTCTCCAGGGTGCTGAAGAGAAGAAGAACCAGTTACCACAGAGAGCCGGAGGGCGCTGATGGCGGAGGTGGCAGCGGCGTTAGTGGCGGGAACACAAAGTTCACCGGCCTGCCTTAGACTGTGAGTAGCTGGCCCCTGTGCCATCTCCCCTTCCCCCGGTTGGAGGAGGGGGTGAGGCTGGTACTCAGATGCGGACTTCCAGCCCGGCAGGGTCAAAGGTGGCCGACGGCCCGGCCGAGCTGCCAGCGGAACCCCTCTCCCCCCACCCCCAGAAACCCAAAGGGCGCTGACAGCAGAGGTGGTGACGGCGCTAGTGGCGGAACCGCGAAGTTCACCGGCCTGTCTTGAACTGTGAGTAGCCGGCCCCTGTGCCATCTCCCCTTCCCCCGGTTGAAGGAGGAGGTGGGGCCAGCACTCAGATGCAGACTTCCGGCCTGGTAGGGACAAAGGTGGCCAGCGTGGCCTTTGGCGGGGGCGAGGTCAGGGCAGGTAACTGTGGTTGGGGGCTGTATTGAAGGTTATGCAGGATGGGAATATCTTAGTTAGAGGGGGTGGTTGGGGAAGGAGTGGGAAGAAATGAGTTTTTTGGGGAGGGGGTGGTGGTTTTTGGGATGCCCCTCTGTGGCAGAGGGGGTAGGAAGGATGGAAATGGGGAGGTAGGGCTACCTCTCTCGGTGTGAGAGAGGGGGTGGAGATCAAGGGGGGGTAAACGACCCTCCGGTGGCAGAGGAGGATCGGGGGGATGGGGGGGCGGGCTCTGTCTCCCGGTGAGATGGGGGAGCGTTACCCAAATGATAGGGAGAAGGGACTACCTGAAAGAGAGGGAGTCACATTTTGGAAAAGGAGATGGGGGGGAGAGGGAAGGATGAAGGGGCAGCTGGGGGGGTAGGCGCGGCTATTGGGGTTGTGACAGGCTGGGGGAGATATGGTTTCAGGGGGAGGGGAGTGGGAGTGGTGAGGAGAGATAGATGCTTAGTGCACGTCCCGCTTACCCCAGCAGATAAGCAGGTGGAACCTGGTCAGGGGGCCCTCAACCCGTTTTTGGTGCTGTTAAATGCGGAGTCGGTGGCAAATAAGGCAACAACAGCCCAGGAGGTAGTCCTGGATTATGCCGCCAATCTCGCATGCATCACGGAAACCTGGCTTAACAATTAATCGGGGCCTATCTTGGCTGATCTTGTTCCAGCCGGGTATTCCGTGCAGCACCAGCTGGAGGGACGGGGGGCAGTGTAGCTATGATTTTTAAAGAGGATTGGTCTGTGAGGAGGTATCCAGTGTGATCCATGGTAGGCACTGAAGGTCTCCACCTTGTGTTTGATTTGACGGGGGACAGTTTGAGAGTGCTGCTGGTATACCGTGTACCTACCAGTACGGCGGCCTCCTTGCATGCTCTGGCAGAGGCTGTGTCGGAGGTGGTGTTGTGGTCCTCAAGGACGATAGTCCTGGGGGACCTCAACATTCACGCCGACGCAGTTCTCGGGGGTGCCAAGCATGAGTTCATGGCTGCCATGGCAACCATGGGCCTGTCCCAGAGGGTCAACAGCCCAACACATCTTGGAGGACATGCCTTGGACCTCATGTTTTGCACTGGTCTTGAGGAGGGTGCTCCATTAATGGGGGAGATATCAGCTGTGCCCTTGTCATGGACGGATCATTATCTCCTGCAGACTTCCCTTCTAGCACATGTCTTCCCCCGGAAGGGTGTGGAGCCTATTAGGATGGTCCACCCCCGGAGGCTGTTGGACCCCATGCGGTTTCTAGGTGCTCTGGGGGAGTTACCCTCTGACCTCGAAGATCATCACATCGATGACCTTGTCAAGCTGTGAAACATCTTGCTGACGAAGCCCATCAATCGAATGGCTCCCAGGCATCCATTGCCCAGGCGGAGGCTCTGCAGACCTCTTTGGTTTTTTAAGGAGCTGCAGATGCTGAAGCAAGAAGGGCGACGGTGGCGTCGTTCTCATGCTGAAGCCGACAGATTGCGGCACAGAGCTAGTTTATGAGCCTATGCTGTGGCTATGCGGGCAGCAAAGAGGAAGTTCTTTGTTGCCCTCATAGCATCCACAAAATCCCATCCGGTGGAGCTGTTCCGTGTTGTACAGGGGTCCAGTCTCCCTCAACCCTGGGGCTGAATCATCACCCGCCTGCTGTGACCTTTTTCTAGATTATTTCGTGGAGAAAATTGCTTGTATTCACCAAGACTTTGATGCCGCGCTTAATACCGTGGAGGATGTAGAGTTTGTAGAAACTCCGACTTGTCCAATTTTGTGGGATCACTTTCAGTTGCTGACACCAACTGACATGGTGGGGGTGCTTGGGGTGGTTCAAGTCACTTCTTGTGAATTACATCCGTGCCCGTCCTGTCTGGTTAAGAGCTGCTGGGAGACAATGGGGCTGTTGCTGGACGGGGTGGTTAACATCTTCCTGCGGGAGGGCAGAGTACCAGGCTGCCTTAAGGAGGCAGTGGTGCGGCCTCTGCTCAAGAAAACATCACTTGACGCTGACTCCCCTGCCAGCTATCGGCCTGTCTCTAACCTTCCCTTTTTAGGGAAGGTTATTGAACGGGTAGTGGCTCAGCAGTTCCAGGGTCATCTTGACCGTGTCTGTTATCTTGATCCTTCTCAGTCTGTCTTTTTTTCTGGTCATGGCACTGAGACAGCATTTGTGTTTTTGGTGGATGATCTGTGCTGTGAAAAGGATAGGGGTCGATCGACCCTATTGGTCCTGTTAGATCTGTCAGCAGCATTTGATACCGTTGACCATGAGATGTTGGTGATGTGCCTGCGGGATGGTGCGGGGGTGGCTGGGATCATTCTTGAATGGTTCTGCTCATTCCTGACCAGGAAAACTCAGCAGATGGTACTCGGTGACTGTTCTTCATCTTATTGAGACCTCTTGTGTGGAGTTCTGCAGGATTCTGTTTTGTCCCCTCTCCTGTTCAACATGTATATGCAGTCGCTCGGCGAGGTGATCAGAGGGTTTGGGGTGAGGTGTCATCAGTACGCGGATGACACCCAACTGTATCTCTCATTTTCAACCGACCCAGGTTCTGCTGTCTCGGTGCTTACCCGGTGCCTCTCAGCTGTGGGGGACTGGATGAGGGCTAATTGACTGTGACTGAATCTTGACAAGATGGAGGTGATGTTCGTGGGTAAGGTCGGTGGAGGTGACGGTTCCCTCGGTTGAGGCGATCTGTCTTCCACTGACTTCCCAGGTATGGAACCTGGGGTTGCGCCTCGACGCACAGCTCCACCTGGATCTCCTGGTGGAGGCTTTGGTGAGGAGTGCCTTCCGCCAATTACATCTGGTGCAGCAGCTTTGGCCGTTGGTTTTGGTGCCTGACCTGGCCACGATCATCCATGCTTTTATTACCTCTCAGTTAGACTACTGTAATGTGCTCTACCTGGGGCTACCTATGGTGATGGCTCGGAGGCTACAGCTGGTGCAGAATGCTGTGGCCCGGCTCTTGGTGGGACTGGGCTGTCAGGATCACATTACACCAGTGCTCCGATCTCTGCACTGGCTGACAATAGTCTTCAAGGCTCAATTCAAAGTGTTGGTTTTGACCTATAAAGCCTTACACGGCCTGGGCCCTGCCTATTTACGAGACTGCCTCACTCCTCAGGTTCTAGACTGGCCCCTGCGGTTCTCTGGGGGCACCATGTTGGAGGTCCCCCAGGTTTCCCAGGGGGCATGCAGAATAGGGCATTATCGGTGGCCGCGCCACGCCTTTAGAATTCCCTCCCAGTGGGGGCCCATCTGGCCTCAGATCTCCCGGCCTTTCGTAGGAACTGTAAGACCTGGCTGTTCCATCAGGTGTTTGGCAAGGGAGAGTGGTAAGGGGTGGAAAGGGGTGGGGGGATTGGTGAGGGTGGTGACTGGGGTTTTTTCCCCTTGTTTTTATTATTGTTATTTGATGTTTTAACCTGTTTTATAGTATTTTATTTTTTATTGATGTTGTTAGCTGCTCCAGGCTGCCTGTGGCAGGAGGGGCAGGTACAAAATTCTTAAAATTAAAATAAATGAAAAACCTACAACTAGGAAAGTAAAACTCCACACCTCCCTAAGCAAGCGCCTGATGGAACAGCCAGATCTTACAACCACGGTGGAAGGAGACAAGACTCTGGGCCAATTGGACCCCCTCGCAGGGCCGGCCTTAGGAATTGCAGAGCCCAGGGCGGGGGAGAAGTGTGGGGCCCCATTATCCTGCCGGCGGCTTTGCCACCAGTGGCCAGTGAACCTAGGGGCGCTCCCCAGCTCAGGGGGCACTCCCCAGCTCGGTCTGGGGATGCTACCTGGGCATGGGCTTGGGGACAGGCAGAGGTGGCACTGCCCTCCATCCATCCCCAAGTCCAGCCACTTACCCCATCTGCCGCTGCCGCCATGCCCCATGCCGGGCCCACTCACCAGCTCCCTGGGTCAGGCCGGGCGCTGCAGCAGCAGCAGATTAAATCTGTTGCTGCACCTGCCACCACCAGAAGTTGCCAGGGAGTAAGGGAGAGGCGGGGCCTCTGCCTCTCCCTCACTCCCTGGCCCCCTCCACTGCCTGCCTTGGACAGGCCAGGGAATGAGAGAGAAACAGAGGCCCTGCCTCTCCCTCACTCCCTGGCCGAGATTGACAGGCAGTGAAGGGGGCCAGGGAGTGAGAGAGGGGCGGGGCCTCTGCCTCACTCCCTGGCCGAGACAGAGAGTGGCTGGGAGCTGGGGGCCAAGGGCAGCCGCCCCGAACTACCCCGTGGTAAGGCTGGCCCTGCCCCCTCGGGCAGTGAGTTCCGCTGGAAGGGTAACAGTTTACAGACAGGGAGTATATCATATACTGTATATGGTAGCCTGACACACACTTCTGAGTGTTCACATATTCAGATGTACTACAGGCTTTGCCACTAGGTATTGATTGGGCTTCTTACCATAACGTGTGAACAAGCCCTTACAGGAATCTGGTTACACAGACTCGAGCCTTCTGGTTAAACTCAATTCATTAACTATCATGTCACATTACTCCATGTGGGTGGGGCTACATAAGAGGCAGGCTAACAGCATTCCCCAGGTTTTCTGACATAATGGCACTCTGTGGGGGTCAGGGCCAAGTCCAGGTCAATCCTGATGCTGCTGGACTCAGACTGAATTTTTCAGCCTGAGCAGAACGCTCGATTCTCGGTTCCCCACAAGACACAACCAACCATTTAGCAGAATGGAAGAATCACATGCAGCATTAACTCTACCTATGATCTCTGCAGCACAGAGCATCAAGAGAAACGTTTATATGTATCCAACAGGGTCTGTCATTTTTAGTACATTATTGAAATTCAAAAGAGAATAAAGTCCAAAGTTTACAACACTAACATCAGTATTCACCTTTTTCTAACTGTTAACTGTTGATAGCTGAAAGCTTATTATCAGGCCATCCAGCTGAAATGCCTAGTAGGATGGAATCAAACTAATTTTACAGTAGTTACATGGCTACACTTTCTGCTGACCTATGCTCGAACCCTGGCTCAGTCAGAGAGAAGAGATGCATTCCCTGGGGATCAAATAAAAATACACAGAACCCATTAAATCCTGGTCTTCAGTCATGTGTGGTGTAATGATTGACAGATCTTCCACAACAATACACTGTCAATTCAAGCAAACCAACCTCGGTTTTGTAAGAAAATATTTTCTTCATATATCAATCTGGCATTCGTGTGTGCGTTTTGATTTTCTTGATCTTGCCGAAACAATTTACACAACACCTGGGACTTATGTAACAAGAGTGTATCAAATTGAATAAACAATTGTGTTTGAAGAAAGTTTTTCATATGACTCATGAGATACTGCAAAATACTCAAACTAGAGCTCAAATGAATATTTGAAAAAACAAGAAAACATTGAAATTATCTGAACAAAACTGAAAATAGTCACTATCCGTTTTTGCTCCAGTTTCAGTTATTTCAGGTTCGATATTTTTTTTGGCTTTTAGTTCAATTACGATGGGATTTGGTCATTTTGGTATTTCAAGTGAGTCATTCCAAAGATATTGGCATAAATGCGCATGTGCAATTGATGAAAATGATGTAAACAAAATACCAAAAAACGAACACACCTTAACTAAATAAAACGTGAAAAAGGATGTTCAAAAAAGTGGATGAGCAAATACTTGCTTTGGTTGTGGGTATTATTTGGATATTTGGAGGGCAGTCCAGAAATGATGTTATGAGACTGGACAACTAAATGGCAGATGAAATTTAATGTTGACAAATATAAACTAATCCACATATATACGCACACAATGCTGAGTTCTAACTTCGAGGTTACCACTCAGGAAAGGGATCTTGGAGTCACTGTGGACAATACATTGAAATCCTCAACTCAATGTGCCGCAGTGGTCAAAAAAGCAAACAACGTTAGGAATTATTTGGAAAGGAATAGAGAATAAAACTGAAAATATCATATTTTTCGTGGTGCACAGGGTTGCTATTGAGTGGTTCTGTTGTTTCCTGTCAGGGAGGTCTTAGTGGGTGGTGATGGGCAACTGCTCGTTGTCCCTACGTGACCTCCTCTGTGGTGTCCTGAAGGGCTCTATTCTGTTTCCCCTCTTGTTCAATGTGCCTCCGAGGCTGCTGGGTGAGATTATTCAGAGGTCTAGGGTAAAGTGTCATCAATATGCTAATATGTACCCAGCTCTTCCTCTCTTTTTCATCCAACCCATGCCCTGGGTTGGACTGCAGTCCCTCAGCTGCAGTCAGGGACTGGACGAGGGTGAGCTGATTTAAACTGAATTCTGACAAGACTGAGGGTGATTTCAGACGTTACGCCACCACAGTGAACCACGGTGAATCCCCCTGTGGGGACCATGGTGGCATAATGTCTGTTGGGCCAAACAGTGATTCCTGTCAGATGTTCACCCCCGATGGGAATCGCTTTGACCACGCTTTCGGAGGTCCGGGCGGCTGGAGCTCTGAAAGCGTGGTCAAAGCGATTCCCACCAGGGGTGAACACCCAGTGGGAATCACTTTTCAGCCCAACAGACGTTACGTTACCATGGTCAACCACGGTGGGATTCACCGTGGTAACATCACGTCTGCTCCCGGACCACAGCCCGGAATCGGCGGCTGTGCCCGCCGCCGATTCTGGACTGTGGCCAATACCTGGGGGGGGGGCTGCGGCCGCAGTGGCCGCTGCACCTGCCCATCTCCCAGAGGGCGGGCGGCCTCGGGAGCATGGGGGGGCTGTTCGCTCGCACGTTGCGCCGCGCAGCCCCTCCCCTCCCCCGATCCTCCTCCGGAATCAGACGGCACGTCTGTTGATGGGCTGTTCTGATTCCAGAGGGGAATCAATATGCGATTCCGTGCTGGGGCCAATGGGCACCCCAGCACAGCTGAAAACACCCAGAGTTGATGATGGTTGGTCAGATTCGTGACTTGGAGAGAATGTGGACTCCTTTCATTGATGAGCTCAGGCCACAGTCTTGGGGTGCTTCTGGATCCCTTGTTGCACCTGGATCGTTGGGTTGTTGTGGTGGCTGGGAGCACTTTTCACTAACTGGTGAGGAGGTTGTGGCCTTTTCTTTCTGACTTGGATCTGGCCACTGTCATCCATGCTTTCATCACCTCAAGACTAGACTACTGCAATGAACTCTACATGGGGCTGCCCTTGATGACTGTTCCAAAGCTGGAAACACAGCAGCTCGAATTCTTTTGGGGATGAATCACAGGGAACACATTATGCCTGTACTCTGAAGTCTGCACTGGCTGCCTATAGCTTTCCAAGCACAATTCAAGGTGCTGATTTTGATCACTGTAATCGAGATGGCTGGAAAAGGACTGAGGACCATTTAAGACAAAAAACCTAGCCTAAAGCAAGGCTGTTTAGGCTCAGCTGTGGAAACGGCTCAACTGAGATTATAAGGGCTTGAAAGCTCAGTCTCAGCAGAGTAGCTGAGAGAAGAGGACCTAGTCAGAGTCTCTCCCAGTAGAAGAGACTAAACCTGGCTCATCTGGAAGGGAGAAGCTGGAAAGAGCTTTCTCCTGAAAGACAGGAGTTGGCTACTATCATGGCTGAGAGGCTGGAGTGGAAAGTCTAACTCAAACAGTAACACCCAGCAAGCAAGCAAGGAGACAGGCTTCACTGGACTACCTAGGTCGGATTACTCCTAGGTGTAAGGGCTGCCCAGGATTACTGGTGCCCTGGGAGAAGGGCTGATGAAAGACTATTTCCCCTAAGGTCCAAAGAAAGCAGAAAGATTTCTCCACCAAGGTTTTCAGAAGGCTAGCTAAAAGGGGAGGTTTGGAGGCCAAATTCCTAAGCTCCCCCTGAATTCTCAGAGCACTGGACATCTGCATAGGACTGAGCCTTGATGAGCCATCAGTGAGGTTCGATTGGCATATTGCCTCTAGAACTACTGGGAGGTTTTTATGAGAGCCAGGCTTAGCGCTAAATTCTCTGACCCCAACATCACCCTCTGCAGGGTGGGACGGGCAACCCAGCCGCAACCTTTAAAGTCCTAAATAGGTTGGGTCCTATTTATCCGAGACATCGCCTATCCTACCATTTCCCACGGCGGCCCCTGCGGTTGGATGGGAATGCTCTCTTGCATGTTCCATCTTCTACTCGTCTGAAGGACGAGGGTGCGCAGAAGGGCATTCTTGGTCGCTCACCGAGTTTTGTGGAACTCCCTTCCCCCAGAGGTTCATTTGAGTCCAAACCTAAGAATCCTCTTGAGGTTGTGCAGAATATTTTTTGCTTTTAAAAAAAGGGCATTTGGTGGGTGGGAAAGGGGTTGGTAGGGAGGCGGTTTTATTTATTTTGTGAGCCGCCCAGAGCCATTTGGGAAGGGCAAGGTAAAAACTGAAAAAATAAACAAACAAAAAAAAGCAAATATATGCCTCTGTAGAAATCTATGGTGCAACTGCATCTTGAATATTGTGTACAGTCCTGTTCAGTGCCACCCCACCCACAACTAAAAAAATTTATTAAAAAATAGTAGATCTGGAAAAGGTACAGAGAAGGGTAACCAAAATTATCAAGAGGTACGGAACCTCTGGCTTCCGTACAAGGAGAGACTTGATAGGTTAGGGCTCTTCAGCTTGGAGAAGAGATGACTGAGACTGGATATGATAGAAGCTTATAAAATCATGAGTAGAGTGAAATTAATAAATACGGAGTTGTTATTTATTATTATTATTATTATTGTTGTTGTTATTGTTATTATTATTATAAACATTTATTAGCCGCCCCCTCATGCCCACAACATCTCAGGGTGGCTCACAACATAAAACACACAAATAAAATACCCTAAATAATGCATTTAAAAATACACAACCCCATTCCTCAAATTTAAAATATCATTAAAATATCTTTAAAATACCCACCAACTACCCCACCCTCCCATCCGAAGCCCTGAGCGAACAGCCAGGTCTTACAGGCTCGACGAAATGCCAACAAACCTGGGGCCAGGTGGGCTTCCTCCACGTGGGAGTTCCAAAGCCACAGCCCGGCCACCAAGAACGCCCTCTCCATTGCGGCCCCCCGGTTTACACAAGGTACCTCCAGAAAGGTGCCCCCGGTGGACCAAAGGGATCGCTCTGAGGCACATCCAATATCACCCCCAGACTCCGGACCTGCTGAGCTATAGGAGGGCGAACCCCCCCAATCAGCGGGGCCACTACCTCCCTTGCTCTCCCCACCAACATCACCTCCGTCTTATCGGGGTTGAGCTTCAGTCTGCTCTGCCACATCCATTCCGCCACGCCCTCCAAACACTGGGATAGCAACGAGACGGCAGGGTCTGGGTCAGTTAAAAAAGAGAGGTACAGCTGTGTATCATCAGCATATTGGTGACATCGCACCCCAAACCCTCTCACGACCTCCCCCAAGGGCTGCATATATATATTAAATAATAATGGAGACCGAATGGAACCCTGCGAAATGCCGCAGGACAAAGTGCGGGGGCAAGATCTTTCAGCTCCCAGCACTACCCGCTGGCTTCTCCCAGAGAGGAAAGAACGGAACCATTCAAGAATGGTCCCGTCCAGCCCCCCCAGGTCACGCAGCCATCTCAACAGCAGCCCATGGTCCACAGAGTCAAAAGCGGCCGAGAGATCTAGCAGGATGAGAAATGTTGAACATCCTGCATCCATCTCCCGGCGGAGATCGTCGACCAAGGCCACCAATGCCGTCTCAGTGCCATAGCTAGGGTGGAACCCAGATTGAAAAGGGTCCAGGAAACCAATGCTATCTAAATGCACCTGGAGCTGGATCGCCACCGCCTGCTCAATAACCTTCCCTAAAAAGGGGAGGTTAGAGATGGGTCGGTAACTGGCGAGCGCGTCCACGTCCAAGGATGGTTTCTTCCTTGAGGCTGGGCGACAACCTCCCCTTCTACAAGGACGCATTCACCACCCTCGCCAGCACCGTCCCCAACGTCTCCCTGGAGGCTTTCACCAACTAGGACGGGCATGGATCAAGTTCGCAACAGGTGACCCTTACAGACCCCAAGACATCCATCGTGATGGCCGGCGTCACTTCCTGAAACTCCCCCCACAAAGCTGGACCAGACGGGGCCTCCATCACCTCACGCTCTCCCCCTACTGCCTCTAATCCAGCACCAAAGTCGCTCTGAATCCAAGCGATCTGGTCTGCAAAGTAGGTGACAAACTCCTCACAGCGGGCCTGGGACAAGTCCCTGTCCAGGTGGAGGGAGGCCAGACTGACCAGCGCCCGCACCATCCGAAACAGCTCCACCGGGCGTGAGTTCGCAGACACTATGAGGGGCCCAGACCGTGCAGGGCTTTAAAGATCAACACTAACACCTTGAATCTGGCTCGGTACACTATAAGCAGCCAGTGCAGAGTACGGAGCACAGGTGTTATGTGCTCCCGCTGCCCCGTACCTGTAAGGAGACGGGCCACCACATTCTGCACCAGCTGCAGCCTCCGAACCAGAAAGCCCCACGTAAAGTGCACTGCAGTAGCCTAGCCTCGAGGTGATGAAGGCGTGAATGAGAGTGACCAGGTCGGGCCTGGAGATGTATGGACGCAGCCTCCGTACCAGATACAGCTGGCGGAAGGCAGCCTTAGCCACCATCTCCACCTGCCGATCCAGACGGAGACCCAAGTCCAACACCACCCCCAGACTCTGAACCTGCTGTGCTACAGGAGGACGGACCCGACCCCCCGACCCCCTCAAGGGGAGCCAGAACTTCCCTCGCCCTTCCCACCACCATCACCTCCGTCTTATCGGGATTAAGCTTCAGTCTGCTCTGCCACATCCAATCCGCCACGGCCTCCAAACATTGGGAAAGTAATGAGACAGCAGGACCTGGGTCAGTTGAAAATGAGAGGTACAGCTGAGTATCATCAGCATATTGGTGACATCGCACCCCGAATCCTCTCACAATCTCTCCCAGGGGCTGCATATATTCATTAAATAATAACGGAGACAAGATCGAACCCTTCAGACCACCACAGGTCAAGGCCCGGGGGCTTGATGCACCACCCGCTGGCTTCTTCCCGAGAGGAATGAGCGGAACCACCCAAGGACAGTCCCGTCCAGACCCCCCAGGTCTCGCAGCCGTCTCAGCAGCAGCCCATGGTCCATGGTGTCAAACGCAGCCGAGAGATCTAGCAGGATCAGAAATGTTGAATATCCTGCATCCATCTCCCGGCAGAGATCATCAACCAAGGCCGTCTCAGTACCATAACCGGGACAGAACCCAGACTGAGAAGGGTCAAGGAAACCGATGCTATCCAAATGCGCCTGGAGCTGCAGAGCCACAGCCCGTTCAATAACCTTCCCTAAAAAGGGATGATTAGAGACAGGTTGGTAACTGGCGAGTGCGTCCACATCCAAAGATGGCTTCTTCAGCAGGGGGCGCACCACAGCCTCCTTGAGACTGGGTAGCAATCTCCCCTGCCAAACGGACACGTTCACTACCTTCGCCAGCACTGTCCCCAAAGTCTCCCTGCAGGCTTTCACCAACCAGGACTGGCACAGATCTAATTCACAACTAGTGGCTCTAACAGACCCCAGGACATTCACCACATTGGCTGGCATCACTTCCTGAAACTCATCCCAGAAAGATCGATCAGACGGTGCCTCCATAACCTCGTGCCCCTCGCTTACTGCTTCCAATCCGGTGTCAAAGTTACTCTGGATCTGAGCAATCTGGTCGGCAAAGTAGATGGCAAACTCCTCACAGCGGGCCTGGGACAAGTCCCCGTCCAGGCGGAGGGAGACCAGACTGACCAGCCCTCGCACCACCCAGAACCGCTCCGCTGGACGCGACTTTGCAGATGCTATGAGGGCAGCAAAGAACTCCTTCTTTGCTGTCCTCACAACCTCAACATAGGCCCGCAAATGGGTCCTATGGAGAAGTCGGTCAGATTCAGAGTGAGTTAGATGCCAGCGTCGCTCTAGTCTCCTACCTGCCTGTTTTATCCTCTCAAATAGTATTAAGACTAGGGAAATGCTCCATTAAACTAACTGGCAACAGATTTAAAACAAATAAAAGAACGTATTTTTTTCCATTCAGTGCACAATTAACTTGTGGAATTTGTTGCCAAAGGATGTGGTCAAGGCCAGTAGTATAGCTCAGTTGCATAAACGATGGTTGTCGCTAACCAAGTGAGTATAACCTTCAGAATCCTCCAATCCCTGCAAATCAGAAAGAATTAGGACTGTAATGCTCATGGTTTGACCCCGAGATTCCCATTTAATCCTACTTGGGCTCAAACCATGAGAGGTAGCAACCTTAGTTTAGAATGCAGAGGCTGTATATGGAGTTCTAAATGGTCAGAAGTGATGAACACTTCCTATAGAGGAGATGGTAGCAGAGTAGATTGATCCTGCATGTATCTTGCCAGCTGCAGATTCTCAATTGGCCAGCCTCTGTTCAGGTACCTGGGAATTACAACTGTTCCAGGGGCAGAGCAATAAAGAGCCACAGCCTGAAGCAGTCAGAGGAAATTCAGACAGAAAGAAAGCGAGCTCAGTTGGAGAAGGAAGCTGAGAGCAAGCTGCGTAATGATGAGGCCCTCGGGGACAGAAAGTTTTGGATGAAATTATTGCAACAATGTAGAATGCAACGTCTTTCTAAAGAGAAAATGAGGCACAGGCTTACACCATAGACCCTCTCAAAGATTAGCAGAGATGAATTCAGAGATACCTTCCCTTTTGTCTGAGCAAAAAGACAAGCAGGCATGGTGGAATGTCCCAGAACAACGAGGGAGGTGGGTTGACTTTTACTACATAAAATACTTGTTTCACTCCCTCAGGCATCCGTATATAGAATCTGCAGTGTTTTTGGTGTCCCTGATCAGTATTTTAAAAAAGAGAGATTCTGAACACTATTGTTGTGCACTGTCATTCTATTTCTTTCATTTTAACTTTGTTTCCTAAGGAACGAAGACCTATGCAATATGTACGCACGTGCATGTGCTTATCTTCCATTAGAAACGTTGGATCCCCCAAAGCCCATTTCCGCCAAATTTGGAAGGTGGGTAGAAATCCCCAAAGCAAATATCAACCCAAAATTTCATAACAATAGATATTCCTGCAGGGGAAATACGGCCCCTTCTAAAGCCAAAAAATCACATTGACTTACACTGAAAGCTATCCTCTTGTAGGAAACCAAGAGGATAGCTTTTATTAGCTTGGCTGATTGCTGCATGGAACTATTTGTTTGCTCAATAGTAAATGTTTTCTGAGCCTATTTCCAATATCTTTTGAGTTAACTAGCATTTAGCTAGGTAAAGCCATTGTAGCTTCAAATCCAAACTGCTGTCATGGAAGTAGGAGAAGAAAATAGTACCAGAATTTAAATGCTTCAAGCAAGGCTATTAAATACTCCAATTCCAAATGCCAGGTTGAGTATAATTTGTAAAGCGTAACACTAATGGCAGCAAGGGTCAAATTATGTAAGCTCTCAGGCAGGGACCGTGTTTATCTTATTCTCTGTAAAGCACCAGGTACATCGCTGGTGCTATATAAAAGCTAATAATAATAATAATAATAATAATTTCTTCTGCAACTTCTTTGAAACTATGAGTTTGGCTGTCAATACAAGGGTCCAGACTTGTTCCAACTTACGCTCTATCTGGATGCCTTCAGAGACCTGGACCATGCTGTACAAACTACTCAAAAGGCCTCAAGGGAGCTACTCCAGAGCAAGTAGTTTGTGGATCGTGGCCTTTATATCCATCCCATCACAATGTAAGATGTGACATAAGTTTGTGAAGCAATGGTCTCACTTTTTTCCTTAAATTTTGCTTTAAAAACAAAAGGCCTAAACTTAATCGTCAAACTTCTCAGACAAAAATATTATCAATCCGTGAGTGAATAGAATTCACTCTCTCTTTAGTAGAGAAAGGCATGGGACAACTGGTTAAACCTTGCCTTACATCATGCACAGCCACATTAAGAGTCAGGATGCAAGAATTTGTCTCAAAGTAGGAGTGTTGTTTTTTTTGTTTTTTTTTTAAAAAGTAGTTCATCTTTCCTACAAAATGTAATTCCAAATGAATCTAGCCAATGCTATGGAGACTAATTGGCACAAACACCACTAGAGAAGTCCATTTCACAGAGCTTCATATGCATGGGGATAACTTCCCATTGAAAAACAACCATGAGTTAACTCAGTCACTATTTACATTTTAATTATTAACTAAATTGTTCCTTATTGTTACCTTTCAGTACTGTCAAATCTCAAAAGAAAGGGGGCTTGATTCTCAGCTCCTACCAATGTAAGACAGTCCATGGGACCACTGAAGCCACCAGAGTTACATCAGGTGGAAGCCAATGTAACCAGACCCAATGACATTCTAATATAGAAAGACCAGGGACAGTCACCATTGTAGCTTTCACCCCTATAGTTAATGCTGCAACTCTGCTTCCTTTAATCCCATTTGCATATGCCCATAATTTTTCCAATAATATTTCTTTGGAACTAAATCACAGGGGAAAAAATATAAGTAAGCTCTGTTGCAAATAACCAAGTTCTTCCCAGCAGGAGTGGACATGAATCTCCACACACATTGGAAGCAGTGTCCTGTCCTCATTTTTCATGCAACCAGGATATGTTTGCCAAAGTTCCATTCGGTGATTAGATCAAGCCAACTCTAAGAATAACATGATTCTAATAAACAGATTCCAAACGGCAAATTGCTTGAGCTAAAAATATGCCAAATTACAAGTGACAGATGGTCTTTCCTGGGTCATCCTTACCTCACGTAATTCCAGTCTCTGGGCCACAGCTTCTAGACACTCCTGCCCGGTGCTCTCCACCGAGAGCGTGCATTCTATCACGTTGTTGTCCAACAGACGAATCCTAGTCACAAAACAGTTCTTACTCAGGACATTGTAGCGCCTGGTTCGTCGCAACTTTAGCCCGAAAGGCATGACTGTTGGGCTAGGAAGGCTGTCCCTTCTTGAGACACGTTGGATCTTCTTAGCAAATTCCTTGGTTTGCTTGGAATGTCACTCTGCTAGTTAATTATTCCCAAACCTCCAGGTTTGGGAATGGTTGTCCATGCCCAGAGCAGTTTCCAAGTGATCCCTGTAATACATAAATGAAAATAATGTTTAGCTAATAAAATGGGATAGCATGGGGGGGTGGGGATGTCCAACACTGGAGATTAGCTAGACATGGAAATTAGTGAAAGTCAAAGGGTTCAAAAGACAATGTAACATTATTAAAATAAATAAAGAAAACAAGTAAAATATATTTCAAAACCACACTTTCCCAAATTAGAATGCTGTCTCAAATACTCCTAAGCCTATGCTGGTGCTACATTTACAGCAGGGGTGTAGCTAGTTCTTGATTCTCAGCTCCTACCAATGTAAGACAGTCCATGGGACCACTGAAGCCACCAGAGTTACATCAGGGCCGCTTTTAGACGAGACACATTTGCGCATGATTGTTAAAAAATGCGCTTGTTTTAATGGTTGTTTAAACACCTAAACCGTTTTAAATGTGTATTTGCCGTGAACGTGTAAAAGCCCAAACCGTTTTGAATGTGGTTTTTAAATAATGCGCATTTTTAAAAACCGGTTTTGGCACCCCCAGATCATCAAAGGGCTCATTCAGACATGTGTTTAAATCGCACAGCTGCTTCGGCGGCATCGTGCGATTTAAAGAACTCCGCACTTCCGGGCTGGTGTGAATGCGGTGAGCGCGCACATTTCCACCTAGCCCGAATGTTTGGAGCGCGGTTTGAAAAGTTGCTCCGAGCAGCTTTTCAAACCGCGCTCCAAACATTCGGGCTAGGTGGAAATGTGCGCGCTCACCGCATTCACACCAACCCGGAAGTGCAGGGTTCTTTAAATCGCACGATGCCGCCGAAGCAGCTGTGCGATTTAAACACATGTCTGAATGCCACCTAAGATGCTCAAAACCGGTTTAAAAAAATGCGCATTATTTAAATGCGCATTTACAAAGCCACATTAAAAGTGTCTCATCTAAAAGCGCCCCAGGTGGAAGCCAATTTAACCAGACCCAATGGCATCCTAATATAGAAAGACCAGGGACAGTCACCTTTGTAGCTTTCACCACTATAGTTAATGCTGCAACTCTGCTTCCTTTAATCCCATTTGCATATGCCCATAATTTTTCCAATAATATTTCTTTGGAACTAAATCTTTCCTCTGAACAGGAGTTCCAAAGAGAGATCCCCTTAAAACAAGGGGATGATGGAGGAAGTTCCACAGCCTAGGGGTACCCACCAAGAACACCCTCTCCATGGTCGCCCCTGGGATATTTGGACGACTTCAAGAAAGGTACCCCTGGTCAACGGCAGGGGTTGATCTAGAGCCCGGGGACTGAGGCGGTCCCGCAGGTAGGTAGGACCTAGGCCATATAGGTCTTTATAGGTAAGCACAAACACCTTGAATCAGACCTGGAAGACTGAATGAAGACTAAACAAAAGAAAATGCTGCTAGTTTGGAATGGACCCTGGTGCAGCCGATGGAATAAGCCCCCTCCTGGGGCACTCCACTCCAGCATGCATATGCCCTCTACATGCGTGTAGGACCCCTCCAGGAACATAGGCCCACAGCTGCTGCACCTATTATAGTTACGCCCCTGATTTACAGTGAAATGGCAAAGCCAATCCTTGGGGAATTCCAAACAAACAGATGCTGAAAAAGACACGTACAGGTGTTACCTTTCACTCTGGAGGATCAACGATATACAGCGTAATGTATGTCGCTATTGGGCGAGAGAGGCGGGGGTAGTAAATATAAATAATCCTCTAGCTGTCTAATCCCAGCCCTAGCCCTCAGTGCTGCTGAGATTCTAATTCATTAAAGGCTAGTACCAGAACTAACCAGCTGGTGGATCATGCCTAGTCTTTTTTTTAAAGCTCTGGTGCCCCTCAGTCAACCCCAAATAGGGGTTTAGACTGCCATGCACATCCTGGCTGGTTGAGGTCAGCCAGGAGACACTTGGGCCGTTGCTGGCTGGGGTTGTCAATGCCTCCCTTAGGGAGGGCAGAGTGTTGAGCTGCCTCAAGGAGGTGGTGGTGCGTCCTATGCTCAAAAAGCCATCACTTGAAGTTGACTCCCTTGCCAGTTATCGGCCAGTCTCTAACTGTCTCTTTTTAGGGAAGGTTATTGAATAGGTAGTGGCTTGGCAGCTGGGGAATCTGGAGTGCGTCAGTTTTCTGAATCCCTTGCAGTCCGACTTTCATCCTGGCTATGGCACCAAGACTGCGCTTGCAGCTTTGGTTGACGACCTTTGCTGTGAATTGGATCAGGGTTCTTTGACCCTGCGGATTGTGTTAGATCTGTCGGCTGCATTTGATACCATTGACCATGAGATGCTGGTGACACCTGCGGGACCGTGCCAGAGTGGGCAGGATTGTTCTTGATTGGTTCCGCTCCTTCCTGGTGGAAGAACTCAGTGGGTGGTGCTAGGGGACTGTTCTTCATCTCCCCAGGACCTCTCATGTGGAGTCCCCACAAGGTTCTATTGTGTCCCCTCTCCTGTTCAACGTGTATATGCAGCTGCTGGGTGAGGTTGTGAGAAGGTTTGATGTTCAGTGTCATCAATATGCTGACAACACCCAACTCTACCTCTCTTTTTCATCCAACACAGACCCGGCTGTCTTGGTGCTTACTCGGTATCTGTCGGCTGTGGGGGACTGGATGAGGGCGAGACGACTGAAGCTGAATCCTGACAGGATGGAGGTGATGCTGGTGGGCAGGCCAGTGGGAGTGGTATCCCCCATTATTGATGGGTTTGCCTGCTGCTGGTCCCTCAGGTTCAGAGTCTCAGGGTGCTCCTCAATTCCCAACTAGGGGTGATGGTGAGGAGTGCATTTTGCCAGTTACATCTGTTGCGGCAGCTTCGGGCATATGTCTCAGACTCTGACCTGGCCACTATCATCCATGCTTTCATTATCTCTGCACTGGACTATTGTAACACACTCTACGTGGGGCTACCCACGGTGATGGATCAGAAGTTGCAGCTGGTGCAGAATGCAGCAACTCGCCTTCTTACAAGGACGGGCCGCCGTGAGCACATTGCACTCTCTGCACTGGCTGCCTATAATCTTCCAGATCTAATTCAAGGTGTTGGTGCTTACCTATAAAGACCTATATGGCCTAGGCCCTACCTACCTGCGGGACCAACTCAGTCCCCAGGCTCTGGACCAACCCCTGCTGTTGACCAGGGGCACCTTTCTTGAAGGCTGTTACGGCTGGGCCTTGAACCCATGGCCCTTGAGGGCTGGAGTGCTCTCTGGTGCCCTGCGCCATCTGCTGGGCCTGAGAATGTGTTGGTTTTCCTCTTTTCTGTCTCCCCCTGTGTGGTTGCTCCTTGTGTGCCACACCCTTCCACAGCTGTAGCTGCTTGCCCTAGCCCTGCCTCCCAGCTTCCTGATTGGCCACAGGAAGTATGAAAGCTTTGGTGTGGCCACAGGAAGCTGGTGGAGCAATGTCTCTTCCCCATTTGAACCCTTGCTGTGTGTATGGTAGAGTAGCGTCCAGTTCTCTGCTCGGTAGCACGGATTCCCCCTTGATTGTGTGTGCTTGGTATGTTCCCCTGCCTCCCTGTTTCCCCCATAGCCTGTGTGTCCAATTCCCTTTGTGTGTTTCCTTACCTCCCTGTTTCCTCCATAGCCTGTGTGTCCAAACCCCTCTTGGTGTGT
>QEPC01006203.1:1542747-1566385 GCA_003113815.1 Sphenodon punctatus
TTGGACCTGGAGCACCTCTCCGCCTGTCCTGGCTGCCCTGCCTGTGGCCCTCTGTGACTGTGGGGCCCGCGTTCCCCTCCTGGACCGCCTCCGCCGGGCTGGCTGTGCCTTGCGGGCCCCCACCGTGCCTTTGTCCTGGCCCCCCCCTTTCCAAGACTGCCTGTGTTGCTGTGGGGGCGCCTATGTGGACTGTGGTGCTGTGGGGGTGGGGGTTTCCAGCAGCCTGTCATGCCCTGCCCCTTTGCGGTGCCCCCCCTCTTCCGTGTCCCCCCCTGCTCCCGTTGTCCCTTGTGCTATGTCCGGGCACCCCTGCCCCCCCCTTCCTGACCTTTCCCTTGGGTGGGTGCTCCCGCGTGTGTGTGTGCCCGGGCGTGTGTTGCGCTGTGGGACCGCTGTGTGTGTGCGCGCCTGCTGAGTGCGGTACCTGTTGGCCGCTTCTCCCTCTTCCCCCCTCCCTTCCCGTTTCCCTTGTGTGGGCATTCCCTTGTGTGCCTTTTTGCTTTGTTTGCCCTCAGGCGGCCATGTCTGTGTCCTGCCCCTACCCGGTGTCTTCTGGGAGTTCTGACCACGGCCAGGGATCGGCGTCACGTCTGTTGCGCTGCCCCGATCCATGATGTGTCGGCCCGATTCCCGGCCGTGGTCCCGGTCCCGTCACGTCTGTTTGGGCCTTTTTTTGGCCCCGCGGCGTGGTTGTTTCCTTCACCCCCACCGGGAATCCACTGTGGTGAACCGTCCGCCCGTAACGTCTGAAATCACCCATTGAAATAAACTGAACTGAATTGAATTAATTTTATGAAACAATGCATTTTTAGAACCAGAAAATGTTGTGGGGAAAATATAGCTGAAAAGTTTCCACCCTACATAAGTGACCCAGGCATCTGGTTCCTCCATGGCAGCAGCACAGGTCTCCCTGGTATATGGAGGTCCTGAGCCTGCTAAGGTGAAGGGATAAGCAGTTAGAGCTCAGGTGGCACTCAACTCATACCAAAGCTGACTGACTGCAGAATAAACTGTTTTTGGTGGCGGTGAAGAAAACTTTCTTCGTGACCACCATAGCAACTGCAAAGTGCCATTCAGCTGAACTTTTCTGGGTGGTGAATAACTTATTACATCCTGGCTGTCTTCAGCTAGATTTAGAGTCATTGACTGCCGACTGCAACAAGTTTGCCACCTAGTTTGCAGATAAAGTTGCTCGTATTTGGCTAAACTTGGGCGCTGTTAGTTTCCAGTGCAGTCAGATTTGTGGGATGAGGAGACCCCATCTTGTCCAGTTTACTTTGATCAGCTTCCATCAATCTCGCTCTCTGATGCAGATGATGTGCTTGGAGGGGTGCGGGCAACCAGTTGTGAATTAGATCCATGCCTGGGAGACATTGGGGTGTTGCTGGCTGGGATGGTCAATACCTCCCTTAGGAAGGGCACGGTGTCTGATGGCCTCAAGACTGTGGTAGTCCATCCCCTGCTCAGGAAACCATCACTTAATGGTTATCACCCTGTCTCTAACCCCCCCTTTTTAGGGAAGGTTATTTAGCAGGTGATTGCCTTGCAGCTCCAGGCACATCTCAGTGCTATCCGTTTCCTGGGCCCATGTCATTCCAGTTTTTGTCCCAGACATGGCACTGAGACTGTGCTTGTGGCCCTGGTTGACAATCTCTGCTTGGAATTCAACAGCGGGAATTGTACTCTGCTGAGTTTGTTAGATCTTTTGGTGTCCTTTGATACCATTGACCATGGGGTGGTGTTGATATGGCTGCGGGACCTGGCTGGGGTGCGTGGGACCGCTCGAGTGGTTCCACTCATTCCTGG
Source organism: Sphenodon punctatus (assembly GCA_003113815.1). NCBI lineage: Eukaryota > Metazoa > Chordata > Lepidosauria > Sphenodontia > Sphenodontidae > Sphenodon > Sphenodon punctatus. Next base: position 1,544,554 of record QEPC01006203.1, read on the forward strand.
CTGGGAGAACTCAGAGGGTGGTGATGGGCAGTGGCTCATTGTCCACTCTGGAGCTCCCTTTGGGATGGTTCCATCTTGTCTCCACTCCTGCTCAATGTGTATCTGAGGCCGCTGGGTGAGATGAGATCATTCAGAGATTTGGAGTGAGGTGCCGTCAATATGCAGATGACACCCCGCTCTCTCTCCTTTCATCTGACCCAGATGCTGCAGACTCATCCTGCAGTCTCGGTGCTTACTCAATGCCTGGTTGCCGTTGGGGACTGGATGCGTGCGAGCTGATTTAAGATAAATTCAGACAAGAACAAGGTGATGATGGTTGGCCAATCTTGTGACCTTGGGGAGGTGGGAATCCCTATCATTGATGGAGTCCAGCCTCCCTTGGTCTCCCAGGTTCACAGCCTTGGGGTGCCCCTGAATCCACTGCAGCACCTGGGTTATCAGGTTGCAGACTTGCAGTAGTGACCAGGAGCGCTTTTTATCCAACTTCATGTGGTGAGAAGGTGGAACCTTTTCTATCAGATTCAGATCTGGCCACCGTCATCAATGCCTTCATAACATTGAGGCTAGACTACTACAATGCACTCTACAAGGGGCTGCCCTTGAAAACTGTTTGGGAGCTCCAGTTGGGGAGCAGGGATGAGTTGCCAAGAGCACATTAGAGTAGTGCTCCGGAGTTTGTAATGGTTTCCAATAGCTTTCCGGGCACAATTGAAGGTGCTGGTTTTAACCTACAGAGCCCTAAACAGCTTGGACCCTGCCTCTTCCCCTATGTCCCATCACAGCCTCTGAGTTTGGCCAAGGGCACCCTCTTATGAGTGCCAACTGCCCATGAAGTTGTTACAACGAGGGCATGCAGTGGGGCGTTCTTGGTTGCTGTCCCACAATTATGGAACTCCCTCCCCTTGGATGTCTGCCCTAAGCCTGAGCCTGTTCGTCTTCCAGAGGAGATGCAAGACCTTTTTGTTTAGCCAGCCATTTGGTAGACAGGAATAGGGTTGGGCAGAATTGGGTAGAGGGGTTTGGGGACAAGGACTGATGGGCTGTAGGTGAGGATAAAGGATGGGGTGAGTGGGTAGTTGGGGTGATTTGGGGGTTCTATGAGATCGTACTGTGTTTTATTGTTTTTTATATTTTTAACATAGTAAGTCACCCTAAGTCTATGGATAAGGTCAGGGTAAAAAAAAATGTGAAAAATAAACCAAATAAATAAATAAAGATTCTGTAGCAGACCATTAACCCATAGCCATATAAATGTGGGTCTAGTGCCTTAAACTTCCAGTTTTGGAAACTTATGCGAGAAAAACCTTCCCCAGCAATATACCCAAGAGGAGAGCCTGAAGCTTAAAAGTCAAAAGAATTAAAGGAAATCAGACACAATTGACCAAGGTTAGGGCATGGCCTTAACAAAATGTATTTGTTTGAGCTCCGACTTATTTATTGTGAAACATGCGAAAAGGGCTTTTCTTTAGACAATCCAATGTTAGAGAGACCTTATCTTGCCTTACTTTTAATTAAATACATTTCCTTACAAGAGATAAGCCACTCCCTGAGGCTATAGTTAGCTCTTACCCATTCCTTGCATAAACAATTTTTTATTTCTTTTCTCTTTTTTGTGCAGAGCTCTCAGAAACAAAAAAGAAAATGCAAATTTAAAGATGAAGTGTAAAGAACTAGTCAGCCAGAGTCACTCAGGTCTTTATGGGTGTAGCTGAAATTTTACATTTTTGGGAGTGTGGAGCATCCTAGGGTTCCAGCACTGCTGCAGGAATAGATCTAAGGCAGGCATTGTGAATTATGGTGGGCTAAGCCCCCAAAGCACTACTAAACTCTCCCTATGCAGGTCTTGTATGATTAAGCACACAGTAAAGAGATATTTATTTATGTATTTAAGCTTTTATTTTTATATGGTTTTTAACCCACCCTGGGATATTAGTATAGAAAAATATATAAAAGTTCCTTAGTAGCCCCCACCCCACCATCCCCGATTCCTGCCTGTCAAATTCTTCGCCAAAAAAGAAGTCTTACATTGCCTCTGGAAAAAGTGGAGTCGTTGAAGAACCTCCAGGGGAAGGGCGTTCCACAACACTGGAGAAGCAACCAAGAACGTCTCTCCGCATGCCCTCACCACATGAAGATTGTAGGATATTAGGGCAGATGGACCTGCATTCCAGCTGACTGCAGGGATTGTGGGTTCTATTCTCAGCTTTGCTAAAGGGCTCTGGTGTGTTCTTTAGCAAAACGTACTGTTTTCCCATTGCCAAAACTGAGTAATATGTACATTCAATATCAAATTGCCCACTTCCAACATTTAGCATTAACCTTTATCCATCAGTTATTTGCAAGGGAAGGTGTATTTCTGATAGCCAGCCCAATCCTCAAATTATTTTACTGCCAGTTCAAGGCTGTACGCTTTGGGCTCAATCCTAAACATACTTGCTCAGGAGTAAATCCCATTGATTTTAGCCTATACCGTCCCATCGGTTTAGGCTTCTCCTTCACCAAACTGTTCCCCAGTTCTTAAGGAATCTGAAGCCCTCCTCCTTGCACCATTGTCTCATCTACACATTGAGACTCTGGAGCTCAGCCTGCCTCTGGGGTCCTGTGCATGGAACCGGGAGCATTTCCGAGACGGATACCCTGGAGGTTCTGGATTTCAGTCTCTTACCTAGAAGTCTAAAATTAGGCTCCAGAACCTCCCTCCTACATCATTGCTACCCACATGTACCACAACAGCCAGCTCCTTCCCTGCACTCACTGGGTTTCAAATTTATCACCATGCAGCAGCAGATTAAACACCAAAGAATTATAAATTCATGTGAAGGGCTCCAACCCTGATAATTTTGTGATCCCTGTTTCTTTTGTTCCATCTTTCTTTCCTTCCTTCTATAGATTTACAAGCCTCATTGGTTTCCTTTGCAGACAACTAAAAACATAGCTCAGGATGTGGTAAATTTCACATTGCCTCTCAATGTAGGGTTAACTCCAACACCCAGTGCTCTGGGGAGCTTCAGTTAAAAGCAGCCCTAATTGGGCCTTCTGTGTGCCAGGATAGTTCTCTGGACCCAACCTACCCACCCTCACACATGCACATTCCTGGAGTAAATACAGGAATCCAGGCCTCTTCTGCTCACAATCTTGCCCCTGGGTGGGGACAGGGAATCCCTGTTGTTGCTGCAAAGGTGAGGGAGCCCCTTGTTGCCGCCAATTCTGGAGCTCAAACAAAGCCCAGCCATGCCACTGCCTCCCTAGGAAATAGACCTCCCTGCCACCTGCATCCTGGAAAACACCATGCCCATGCCTCTTGGAAATGGTGTGCAAAACAAATGTTGGCATCAACCATAACAGTCAGAATTATTTGTAATGAAAATATTCATTTTAAGTACAGACTTCAAGATTAATACTGAAAAAGCTTTTTTTTCTTTTTTTAAAAAATAATTTTAGAGTAGCCTGGTGAAATTTATTTTTTGTTAGTAGCCTGGTGAAAAGCAAGAAGCTTTAGCTCACCAGGGTAAATTAAACCAAGAAATAAGGGAGAGACTATTGGAGAACAGCTCAGCAGCAGTGGAACAAGCTGCCTAGGGAGGTTGTGGAATCTTCTTCCTTAGAGGTTTTCAAGAAGAAGCACAACAACTGGACGGGCATCTGTCGGGGAGACTTTAGGTACAGAGTAGCCTGCCTCAGGGCAGGGGGTTGGACTAGATGATCGGCGAGGACCCTTCTAACTAGCTCTCTGACTCCATGACAATTAGTCAATTCACAGATATCACGGTGGAAGTCTGGATGCTAGTTATTCTGGAATAAGCTCATGCAAACAAATACTTAGTCAAGTCCAGATCGAGTATGAAAACCCGAGCAGTTTTCAACCCAGATTCAGAACTCCATATCCTACTGGAAATGCGACTAGGCACTCACCTTGCTCTCCCTTTATCCTTTCGCTCAGTCAGAACATTTCCCACACACAGGCAATACTTTGCATGCCCATTGCAACAACACTAAATTACTTCTGCATCCTTTTCATCAACTTGACTGCTAGACACTGACAAAAACGAGCACTATCATCATCCAGTGCCGGGGTGGGGGGTGACATGGATTTGACAGCCACTCCCTTTATATAAAGTAATCTTGCTGAGAGGTTGGAAGGATTCCAGACCACTTCTATTTGCCAAGTGGAAAACTATACTCGGAGACACAATCTTTGTGCGCTGATTTAGTGTGCATGTACAATCATGGCCCTTTCCAATGCGGTTTTCTATGCGGTAAATAAAGGAGTCATCACTCCTACTGTTCAAGTGGTTTGAGTTTTCAGTTTTTGTTCGGAAGGTACAGCACACTTTCTCTACTGAGAGCATGAAGGAATGTTTGCATTATCTTCAGAAATTTTGCAGTGTGCATGCAGCTTTCGACAAGTTACCCATGGAAAATGGAGCAAAATCAATTTTTCAGAGGCAATACAGACACGAACCTTGGCAATTTCTGCATGTTGAAAGTCCTTCCCTGGGAAGGCATCTTAAAGAATGACTATAACTTTACAAAACAGTAGCATTTCTATACCTCTATCTAGCACACTTACCTAATAATCCCTTGAATTTGACCCAAAGGAAGTGTCCGTTTCCTCACAATAGATTCCAACCTTAAATTAACAGACTGGATTTATACTGAATACACCATAACCGAGCAGGAAGAGTCCTCAAGGGTCATCTAGTCCTGCTCCCTGCAGGACATGCTGCCACACCCCAGCTATCTGCACAGAAAAATCCCACCAACAGCCACAAGTAGAGACTGGGACTAACCAGAGCACACGATGCCCAAAACAACAGAGAACAATTTTAGAAAAAGATTGACCTCAGTGATCCCAAACAGCTGAACTACACCCATGCTGCATGGAAGGCAAAAAACCCTCAGAGTCTGCCAATCTGCCCAGAGGAAAAATTCCTTCCCAACCACAAATATGGTGACCAGTTAGACTCTGGGCATGTATGGAGGCCCCACCAGCAAGGCACATGATATACAATTAGTACCCAGGCTTCAGAAGGCCCTTGTGCCTCAGGGACCACCTCGCCCCAGAGTGGCTCCTTCGGTCTGCCGGGGGTGCCTTCTTGGAGGTCCCCCGTGTTAAGCGGGGGGCCACAATGGAGAGGGCATTCTCGGTGGAGGAAGCTCGCCTGGCCCCAAGCCTTTTAACATTTCGGTGGGCTTGTAAAACCTGGCTGTTCACCCAGGTCTTTGGGGAGGGGGGGAGGAAGGGGGGCTAGGGGTTTTTACTCCGCCCTACCCTTACATATTTCTCTTTTTTATTTTTTTGTTCTAACCCTGTTTTAAAACTAGTATATTATTATGACTGTCATATTTTATTATTGTACTTTTATGCTTTTAAAATTGTTAACCGCCCCGAGCTGCTCTCAGGAGGGGCAGGATATAAATTGACGAAAATAAACAAACAGTCCCACCTCCAGCTGCAGGCAACTCCTAATTTAGGAGTGATAGCTATAATTTAGATATCACTCCTAAATTAATGGATTTATTAAATATCATGGCTAATGGAGCTGAAATTTCATGTACTAGCTTCTTTAATATTTTTGGATAAAGATTCTTTGGTTCTTCTGATTTGAATACATTAAGTACTTTATGTTTTGCCTCCATTTGTGCTGTAGTAATTTTCATTGTCCCACACTCCCCATCAGCTATTCTGTCTTCAGAACAACGGTCCCTATCATCATCCTTATTAAAAACTGGTACAAAGTATTCATTTAGAATTTGGGCCATACCTACATTATTTTGGATCTCTACCCCATCCTTACTATACAGTGGCCCCACTTATCCTTTTCTTGCCTCATTTTATTTATGTAGCTATAAACATGCTTGCTAGTTAGTTTAATTTTCTGGGCAAGGTCTAGCAGAGTTTGACTTTTGGCAAGTCTTACTGGATTCCTATACTTTCTAACCTCATGAAGGTAGTTTTCTGTACAAAACAAGCCATTTTTCCATTCCCTGTAAGCTCTCTGCTTATTATTAATATCCTCTTTAATATAAATTATTCAACCAATGATATCAAAGACGCCTTCCTACAAGACATTTCCCCGCTAGGTATGCAAATTTCAGTAGTCTGCTGAACCTTGGACTTGAAGAAATTCCAGCCACCTCCCATCAATTCTTGATGTAAAAAAGCAGTGAACTGGAGACGGTCTCCAAATTCTCTGGTCAAAGGAACTGATGGTATAACACATGGAGGCAAAACATTTAAACACAATCATTTTTTTAAATAGCACATACAAAATTATCTTCTCTGCTGCCCTTAATATTCACGAAAAGCAATACTAGTTCATACTCCCAGAGCACTTAATAGAACAGATCTTATCCCTAGCCGTGGGTGCTTTACTAAAATATTTTGGATAACACTGAACGATTTACTAATAATGTTATCCACAATACAGAGCCCGAGTCCTTAACTTCAGTATGCAAAATGGTGCCAAAGAAACACTGCAGCCATACCAAACAGAAGAGGGAACTGGAGAAAAAAGAAAAACCATTTGGAAATATGTCTATAATTGATGATGATGATAATAATAAAAAAAGTCCTGAAGTTCTTGGCTTCAGTAGAATAAAACTTTTGCTTAAGGAAGGGCTTCAGATTTTGGTCCATATTGCTAAAGCATTTATTTTTTCTGGGGTTCCTAGGAAATTGCAAGACTCCTGGGATCATCCCAGATTAAAATATCGAGAAGTTGTAGGTTTAGTATGTATGTAAGTAAAAAGACCAGATGAAGCACCACTTTCCACATGGTCCATTACCCCATTCCCCTGCCGACCATACAAACAGACCAAAACAAGTTTTATTTATATAGCGCTTCCCCCCTTCTGCTCCTCCCCCCCAATAGTACCGCATAAATAAATAAAATAACCAAAATCCATTTAAAACAGTTTAAAAGGCAAGGTAAAGAGAAAGGAAACGATACACTAAGGGGAACCAGCATTGGATCCTCTAAAACCACTTGGAGGGTAAAAAAAAAAAGAAGGGGAATTCCATGTAAGAAGTGTTGCTTCTGAGAGTGGTCAGAGTGCTGTGAATTTGTTTTCCAAGACTGAAACAGAGCATCTGAAACCGAAAATATCTGGACCAGAGAATGAAGAAATTGCTGCCCCATTTAGAAAGAATGGAGTGTTTCCACTAAAAATGGTTAAACGCAATACTCAAGGGAGTAGAGTATACGTTCAGACAGATGAATGTCAAGATATTTTCAGTTATGCACTGCCTCTCTTTTGTGTATAAGCAGGGACCCGAGTTGACTGCATTGCTGCAGTTTGCAGCGACTTTTGCAGAATCAGCCAATCCTTGCAGTGATAGGCTGAAATTGCAGTGAAACTGCAATGGGAGATTTATGCCTGAGCCAGGATTTCAAGATCCTGAAGACTCTTGTTGCCTGACCGCAAACTAAACCTGCTGTTGCAGCTGCCGTCTGTCCGGAAGGTGTGACCACAACCCCCAAGGGTGAATAGGCCCCTGGGAGATGAATTATGGGTGGGTGAGTCTTAGGGCCCTATATTTTGATGAGGGAGGTCTGGGGCTTTAACGTGAAGTGGGAGTTCTGGGGTGCTGAAATTGCAGAGGATTATAGTGGTGTTTCATTAAAAAAGTTGTGATTCTATGTCAGACCTGCTGAAAAAGCATGCCTGATAAGCAAATTTGCATGTATAAATTGTTGCATAATTATGCAAATCATAAATCAAGTTAATTATGCAAATGTTAATGCTCGCAGTGAATTTGCAGATTTTGGCTTCACTGGCTGCAGAATTTAAGGTTTTTTGGTGCAGTGAACTCGTGTCCCTGTGTATAAGCTTCAAATGTGGCACCATCCCATTTTTCGAGAAAAGCCAATAGCTTAGTCTTTTTTTTTTTTTTAAATGTTCCTTACTTACTGCATTTTTCTTTTGAATTACTCCAGGCAGAAGGCAGCCACTGTGAAAACTACATCCTGTATTTACCAACAGCCTCTGGAATTTTTCCAGCATTCCACATGTTACAGAACAGGCAGCACACCTAACAGAACTATGTAACCCTGGGCTGGGCATGAAAAGGGAATAATTAACACAGATTGCTTTATGAAGTGCAAGCCTGCAGTTTTAGAGGGAGGCCAAAATAAACGAAGATTGGAGACAGATCTCACCTGATTAATTTAACTACTATTCTTTTGGTCGTTTTATGAATGAAAAAGGCACCATCAATTCAAGTGATTAGCTAGTGTGAGGTCAAATTTTATTCCGTGCAGCAGCCGAGACAGTCAATAGATAGTCAAGGAAGACAGCTTCCTGCTGGGATTTTTGAAGTGTGTGCATTTTAGGATTTGCATGGGACTCTGATAATGTGCACCTCTAAAATGGAGAAATGCCACTTAACATAGGACTGAAAATCTCTGGAGCAGAATTTTTTTCATTGTTAAGTCTCTCTGTAGTATCTAGCATTATAGGGACTTGCTTCTTACTTGGAGGTTTCTAGCTGCTATGGTAATATACAGCCAGCAATATCCACCATTTACTTGGTGGACACATACACAAACAAATCACCAAATCCGCCATTTTGTTATCACATAGCAGTTTCTCTTTAGTCTTCCCTACACCAACACAACCTTTCTTCACCATGGGGATTTAACAGGTAGGGCAGGTGGCATGACAACTGCTGTCCATCATCAGGAAGAATTTTATCTTACGCTGGGTAGTGCAGAGAAAAGTTATGTACGCCCACTGCTCCTTGGCTACCCAAGCCTCCTTCCTCGCTTACTGTCACAAGCAAACTGCAGCTTCTTTACTCCACTGCCCTCTCGCTGAATGACAGACGGTCACTGCCAGAGTCTTTCCACGGCTGCTATTCCTGCAAAATATTTCTTCCATTTCTCATGCCACCAAGTAGTGCAGTCCTTAGGCCAGAGTTTGTTCTTAATTCTTCCACTATAAATTCTGAAGTAAATCCTACGAGTGTAAAGAAATTTAACATTGATACTCGGTTTCTTTATACTTTGTTCAAAGTGAAAAAGTGAGTTGCCAGGCAGGATAAAACTGAAATACTGGCCAAGCTCATGTTCTAGTCACCTCTGCCTTGACCACTGTAATCTCCTTCTTTGGTCTTTCCCATACTCACCTCAGTGCTCTCACTTCTGGTCAAAATTCTCCTGACAAGGTTATTCACCTTGCTTGCTACTTTGACCATGTTCAACTCCTTTCTTTCATCCATTTCTCCCTTCACATCTAGAAGACTCTTCATGGTCTTGCTCTTCTCCATCTTTCCGCTCTCATTTCCCACTAGGATCCCACCCGGGAACTTTGCTCCTCCTTTGTCACCACCCTCAACTACTCCAGTGTCCTGTTTCCTAAATACCATCTAAATACTACCTTTGCCCCTTTTCCCATGCTGCCCCACTCTGAACACATACACCTGGTGTGACTGTACCTATGGTGGACGTGATCCACTTGATCCAGGTGTTAACCTCAGTTGATCTTTCAGAATCTCTCCTCCTGGTTCTGGTACTCCAGCCCAGGGCCTCTCCTGCTGGCTCCCTGCTCTGGGGCATCTCAGCAACTGGTCTTAGGAAGGGAAGGGAAAGTATCCCTTTAGAAATAGCCCTCTCTGCTGTAGATCAAGATCTCTCTCTTTTATGAGCTTTCCCTAGCCCCTCATGCCCACAGACTGCTCACTGATGCTCCTTGTACCATCTTGTCATTCAGAATCGCACTCCTCCTCCTGCAACTAAGCTAAGCACATGCACCTAGAACTTCATTAAATGTAGCTCTCTCCCTTGTCTCCCCTCCTTTGTCCATCCTAGATTGGAAACCCCTTGAGGCAGGGATCTGCCCCAAATTCCTGATTGTTCAGTGCTGGGCACATTGCTGGTGCTAAAAAAATTAAGTAAGTAATGTAAATATTAGGATTTTGAACTTTTTTTGTCTAAGATAAAGTATCACCTCTGTTTATTAAGCATGTCATTTTTCAGGCATACAGTGTCCCATCACGGTGAAGGGATGGACTCCATCCAATTGGTTTTTCCTGTCTAGGGGTTGTTATGATCCTGTTGTAACAAAGAGCTGCCGGTGTAGTGCAGTAGTAAGAAAGTAAGGAATGTGGAAGGTTTGAAGCTGTAGTGAATTTGTTTATATCTTACCTTCTTGGATCACAAAACCTTGTCTTTTAAAAATGTCATATTATGTTTATGTTTATTAAAGCAGGAGCTTTTCCTTGCTTGCACCTCTCGGTTGTGCAACTTCATATTTGCAAAATACCCTGAGTTGCTTTCCTCCTTTAATATGCATACTCTGCCTGTTCATGCCAGGAATGCTTTGTTCCTGGTGACTCCACCTCTTTTGGGGGGATTATGCAACTCTAATGAATACAGCCGAGTTAACCCTTTGCAACTGTTTCACCTCAGGCTATGATCTTGTCACAGCTCAAACTAAGCAAGGGCGAGACTGATTAGTACTGAAATGGAAGGGCTCTATGAAACACTTTGGTGCTGTAAGAACTGAGGGTGGTGACTCCATTATTTAAAAGAGATAAAATAGGTAAAAAGCGACAACATGTCACAGAGTCTACAGTTTGTCATGCTATTCTCTTGAATCAATGCACAGCCCATTGTGCTGCTGGAGGTGCCATCTTTCCATGTGATTTAAAACCAAGGCCCCTTGTACCAATGAAAAATCCAATGGCATTTTTGCAAAGATGATGGGGTATAGCCCACAGGGACTTCGTCAAATAAATGGTAACCTGAGCACTTACTTTAAACACCCCCTGAGGTTTCAATTAGATAAAGTATTCTTCAATCCAGGAGTCTAAACCTTTTCCAAATTCATCCCTCTTTTCCAAATTCATCCGAGTGGTTACTGTACAAATAAATGCTTATTCTGTACTTCAATTTCATATGCATGCCCAGTGCTTTTGGATCCTGCAGGATGAACAGGATTAAAATACTTACAGTAATTAATGGATGTGCAAAAAAAAAATCTAAATGGCAACCAAATGGCAAAAATTGTAAATAGCATTGTGTTGCTAGTCGGTGTATTTTCTGTGTCTGTTTTTATATATCACAAGCAAAATCTTTTCAGTGATACGCCCATAAGTCCTTGTACCCAAGAACATTATCTTCAAAAGAAATTAAATTACCAGTGTAGTAAAATTGTATGTATTATTTCTACAAACACATTCCCCATTCAATAGTTCTTCTGTCACTGCCAAGCTGGTAACATCTGGTTGCCACAGGAGTTACAATTAACAAATTGTTATAGCCTTGCCCCAAATTAACTGCACAACTGTTTTTGTATAACAAGCAAGGTCTGCATTCTTTCCACCTTGGCTGATAATGGTCATATTTTATGATTCACCAACGTAGCAGAGAAGCGGGTCTGTCATTGCAAAGCAAACAGATTGCTACAGCTCATGTGAATATTCTATTTAGTAGATAACCGCACTCCAATACAACCACAGTTAACAAAAACAACAAAAATATATATATATATATATATATGAGAAACCTAAAACACCAGCCACTTATGACTGGAATCGGACTGCAGCAGCCCTTCATCAGAGAGAATGCAACAAGAAAGCTCCTCAAAAGGAAGTTATAAAAGTCAAATTGAAACACTCCACTGAGAGTTTCAGATGTTCAGTAACTCTATAAACTCTTATTTGGGTGCTTACATTTAGTACCAAAGTATAAAAGTTTTGTCCTTTGAAAATTTTGACCACCTGACATCATCATTCACATTACAAGAGTCAATAATATCATGCAGACCAGTAGTTCTCACACTGGAGCGCAGGACTCAGAGAAGAAGCACAGCTGGGGAACACCAAGCTCCACTCTGACTGGGTTAGGGGGCAGAGACAAAGGCTTTTTTAAAACGGAGACATCCACTCATGCCTACACATGCACACAGAGTGGGCAAGAGTGGGTGCCTTCCATTTGAATGCTGTAACAGGTTGGTAGGCATACGTACTCCTGTGACCCATGCACCTCCACTCATCGCCCATGCCCAGAGCAATTGGCCAGAACAGTGGTTGCTCCGTGCATGGGGATGCACTGGGATGGGTGTGCACACACACAAACATTGCGCACCACCCAGCACAGTAAAGCGATATCTTTTAATTGACTAACTACAGCTGGTGGAGGTATTTCCAAAATTGATTTCCAAAATAACTAGGTAGCAAGGGGGAGAGGGAAAGGAGTATATATGTGTGGGTATGGTGTACGGAGAGGCTTTAATTACCACATGGGCTGGGGGACACAACTGAAGTTTGAGAATCACTGAATAGACTAATTAAGTGCTATGAAAATTCTGTGTAGTAATTTTCAGCACAACCAAAAAGTTGAACCACGTATAAGAAAGCAAGACAGAAAGCTGATATGAATGAGTGCCAGCTGCTGATGTGCTATATAATCTCAATCAAAAGTTAATTACAATCACAAAAGGAAAATTGCCAAACATAATATGTGTATCACTGATCTTAAAGCTAGACAAAATTATATTTCCAGATGAAAGTTCAGTGTATATTCAACAGTATACCATAAGACTGATTATTTTTGTAGTAAGTATTTCTTAGTAACACAAATTACAGGAGCTTTCCTACCTAAAAGTAATTCAGTCAAATTCTTTTCAAAAGACAATTTGAAAAATGAGTGCCATAGACACCAAAGTTCTGAAACCAAATTACACACACACACACACACACACACACACACACACACACACCCCTCAATTATTTGGAAGGCCTGACTCACTTTTTGGCTATGCTTAAGATGACTTGGGTACCACCTCCCAATGTATGAGTGGGGGAAATAGCTGAACACATGAAATATTTGTGCGATAGTAGATGAGAAGTCAGTGAATAGTTGAATTTACTGCAGGTCAAGAAGTCTGAGAACAGTTTTTATTCTTCATTACCGATGGTTCAATTCCGAGAACAGGAACAGTACTGTTGATATTAAACAGCATATTTAGTTTTCACTAAATGTCAACATGAATTTTAAGAAGTGAGGTAGAGAGCTCGGCACTGCTTTGCCACCATCTTCTCAGCAAAACATGAACTGCACAAAGGCCTGAAAGAGTCTTCTCAGAGAGGCTATGCATAAGGGCATATGCACGTACAAAATGAAAGTTACCTTCAACTAAAAGATAAGTCTTGATGTAGGTTACACAGCTACAATTTTTAAATAACTGCATTTCTTTCAACAGCAAACCAGAACACCTCCTCAGCAATACAAAGCAACCATCGGAAATGAGCTAATGGCATAGTTCTTTCTGTATTATAGGATTATTTTCCGTTACCCGATGTGTGGGCTCAAAAACACTAGTCTGAAATGGCAAAAATACTTAGAAGTAAGATTTATGGCTGAAATGGGTTGGGAGGGGAATGGAATCTTTCTTTGAAGTGGCTGACTGCTTGGACTGGGGCCTCAGAATTACAAAGCTTCAAAAAGGACCCCTTTCTGTGAACAGCCTTTGACTCCTTTTTTTTTTTTTTTTTTTTAAAATCTCCACAGCACATGATTATATTGATAAACAATGTCTGAAAACAATTAAGTGAATATCAGTAGGAGTGAATACCATATTTAGATACTGGACTATTACAGATGTCCATTAGGGGTTAGAATTTCAAAGAGAGAAAAAGGAAATTTCTTAGGGCAGAAGAGGTGTCATTCTCAGCTCAATATATCAAAGGGCTGGATTTATAATGAGTCTTTTGGACTTGTGGCCCAGGATTCTGGATTTTGAACCCTCCACCCAGTGGCATAACAAGACTGTAGCAGGCCTGGGTTCAGGCCCCAATTATGGGCCCCCTAAGAGCAAGGCAGCAGATCTCCAGGGTGAGGTGGCAGAGGGTGGCGAGTTCCCACTTCAGGCTGCCACTACTCTAGAGGCCCCAGCCAGGAACCGCTCTGCAACCCACTGACACACAAAAGTCTGAGCGCTGCTAGGGGAGGGGTCAAGGCTAGCACTTCATCTTCACCCATTCCGAACATCTTCTAGTGGTGCTGCCACTTGCATAGGGCTCCCGCAGAGACCAGGGCTGCGTTCAACCGAGCTACCGAGCTCCATGGTAGCAACATCCCTGAATCCCAAACAAAAGCAGCCCCCATCTCTCTTTTGGCATGGTTGAAGCCGGTGCTTCTGTGGGTGGGGAGGATGCTGCTACTTCACTAGAAAGGCCAAGGCCAGGGCTGAGACAGGTGGAACTGAAATATGCAAAAAGAAGCACACACACCCCTGACACTATAACCAGGCCTGTGCCCTCCAAATAGATCTGATCCAAATAACTTGTCCCCCCATTCCAGTAGCTTTTTTCTTATTTTGATTCTTCTAAAATATCTTCAACTTTAACTCTTCTTGAAAGAAGAGTTTTACAATAAAAGCCACCTAAGTATATTAATTGTATTATACAAATGGTAATTTATAATTTGCATGCAGAACCACTGAAACAGAGGACATTATTCTTCTCTGGGAATACATTTAATTTTATAAGGCGATGTTTAAGACTTTTATGGCTGACTTTATCCTGACATAGGGTCACTGTGACTGACTAGTAATTTGGTAATATTCTGAAGCATCATTCTAGATAAAGTTATCTCCTGTTAACAAGATGAAAGTTCATGCAGAGTTGAAAACGCTCATGATTTTATTACATGTCCTTTGATTTGGGGGGTTTCTTAAAGGTCTATATTGCAAGACATGAAATAAAATGTTGAGAATCTCCACTTTCACTTTTAGAAGGGGAAAAAAGTCTCTGATTCTTGTGGTTGTGGACAGATCTTAAAGATGTGACTACAGTGCAAAGATCAACTAAAAAAAATCATCATCAAAATTCCATTAGTTGTTACATCTCATGATTCTCAGTCATTTAGGATTGGCCATTGTGCTGATCCAAGAGAAAGTAGCTGATAGACCTACTTTGCTTCTTTAAAATTAATTTGATTCTATTCATGAGCATGCTAGCTGTCGCCATGATCCAATACAAATAAATAAATAATCCTACATATAAGTGACCATACAAAAGCATAAATACAAAATATGAATAAAAAACTAATATCACAGATATGAGATAAATCTACCTCTCAAAAACTCTGCTTGTAAAGCAAAGGTTGCTAACCGAAACCAAAAAATCTCATTTGTTCACTGCAGAATCCAAATTAACTTAGAGAAGGTCGCCAGTAAATCAAGTACGGGCAAAAATTAAGTATTTTCTAATGTTTTCATATAGAAGACAAACAAGAACATAATGGACCGTGTCTTCAAGGTCCTCCTTAAAACAAGGATATTTTCTTTCATTTTGGGGAATTCCTAACATACACCCCTCTGTAATAGGAGTCCACATTTGTTCTAACCTCAGCCTGGTTAAGGTCATATGCATTGGCTTTTTAAGATTTAACAAGAAGTATTTCTCTATCCCCTCCCCACCTTCCCATAAAATATACAAAGAAGCTATCCGGGAGGAGCCACAGTTGCCAGATCATTTTGTCAAGCAATTTTGACACATCTGGAATTTATCGGCCTGCAAGAGTAGTCTCATGTCGTCTGAGACATAACAACCAAGTCCCATCTGGTTGAGAGTGCTCATCACAAAGCACAACCAGGGTGATTTACTGGATGGGGAATGTGCATAATCTTCTAGGAGACACATTTTAGGGAATCTGAGGGGGGGGAATAAGACAACATTTTAAGCCAAAATGACAATATTCTAATCTGAATTTTGATGGAAATTGCCTCCTAGCCTGTTTCTAACCTCAAGAAAGCAGAGGGCATGGAAGACAGGAGACCTAGAAGAGATCGCAAGAACTTGTTCTGTGGAATTTCAACAGCATTACCTAACTCCCAGCCCCAAACCTCAGCCCAATACAGGAATTGGGAGTTTACACTGGCATCATATGCCCTATGAGGGGCTTTTATAGATCTCCCTGCCACTGAGGCATAAAATGTATTAATTGCTCATATAGACTGAGTGACTTTAGTCTTTGCCCACTGGAGATTAGGGGTGTGCATTTCGTTTTCATTACGATAAAGAAAACAAAAATTGAGATTTTCATTTTCATTATTTTAATAATGAAAACAACAAATAATAAGGAAAACAAAAATGAAATTAAAATTTCGTTTTTTAAATAATGGAAAACACTGAAAAACGTATTTCCGGCTAATTTTTTGTTTGTTTGTTTCTTATTCCATTCTGATGAAACTTGGGAAGATTGTACCCTCAATGGGGGACACTATGTGCACCAATTTTTGAAAGGATTAGATAAAGAGAACTGATTTTAGAAGCATCTGAATGTTGTGACTTTAAGAAAAGCTCCATACACATTTCTGACTACACCTTTTTAAAATCTTCCTTCCAATTTCCATGAGACATGGGAAAATTATGTCCCTCCACTAGTGTACCAATCCTGCCAAACTTCAGAAAGATTAGATAAAGTGTCCTGAGGTTATAAGCTATTAATGTGAAAATACATTTCCGGCTGTAACATTTTTATATTCCATTATGTTTACATGTAACTTGGCAGGAATGTATCACACACCTTCCCTGTCATCTCTGCCAAATTACAGGATAATTAGATAAGGGGACCAATTGTATAAGCAATTGAAGTTGTCCCCTTGAAGACCATTATTCAGATAAATAGCAGCACATGCAGTGCCAGGCAGAAGCAGGCACCTGGCATGACAGGGGGAGGGAGGCTGGGGAGCAACCCAAAAGACTGACAGACACATTCACTGGCCAATTACTGCATGCGTCCAGATTTACAGGACCAATCGGTGGTGGCTTCGAGGTGGGCATAGGGGGAGGCCCTCAGCAGTCAAAGAAGGGACATAACTGGGACTTTGGGGATAGCATCCCAGCAATCAGGAGACATTTGGTTGACATTTCTGCTGGCCAATTGGCATCACAAACCGATCTTATACCACAGTGACACGTAAGAGAATCCCTGGCATAGGCTCATTCTCTGTGTATGCTGTGCAGGCATATAAAATTGGAACCCCTTATCACATCTTTCTGGTATTTGGCAGAGATCGTCCTGAATGGGAGAGATACAGCCCTGCCAAATTTCATGTACACTGGTTGGACTACAAAGATGTTACAGTCAGACATACATTTATAGATTAATTGCATATACCACCATCCCCTTTATCTAATCCTTCTGAAAGTTGGCATTGATATTAAACATGGGGAGGAGTATAATTGTGCCAAGTTTCATTCACATTAGGTGGGAGACAAAGAAAGTACAGCCAGGAATGTATAAGCAGATTTTTGCAAAATAGCATATTTTCAACTGCTTATAAAATCTGATTCCTTTATCCAAGCTTTCTGGAATTTGGTACGCCATTTGGCCTTCCATTTGAGGTACAATCTCCCTATGTTTCATCCAAATATAATGAAAAACAAAAAAGGTTACAGCCACAAATGTGTTTTCCATTGAAACCAATAGAAATAGAAAACAAAAACAAATTTTGATATTTTTGAAAACAAAAATGACAGATTTAAAAAACAAAAATGAAAAATGGCATGGGTTCCTGGTGCACACCTTTACTGGAGATTATACTACAGAGAAAAAGAGTCTTAGGTATCCATAATACCATACCGTCTCTATTTTAACTTGGTCCATCCTTCAGGAGTGTTTCTGCGTTCCCCTACCTCACTCCAAGATTTTGGTTTTGTCATAGTTGATCCGTAACTTATTCTGGACACAAAGTTGGTCAAATTTAGACAAGTTTCTCTGTAAATACACTGGCTTCCTTGAAATAATTCATCATCAGCAAATATCAGTATTGGGACCATAGCGGATAAGCAAGGGGAATGGAAATCGTCATTCAACATGTCCCCTATGATATCAGTTCATGAACACTATCAGGGAAAGAATTAAATTAATCCATATGTAAAGGGTAAACCATATACAGAATTATAGTATTTGAGGTGGGGCTCAGAAGATTGCTTGGAAATTTCTATTGCCACCAGTCACAAGGAAAAAATCATAACAGATATATATTGTATGTTTTATCTAGGGTCATCTACAGCAGTGGGTATCTTTATATTTTGCTATTAACTGCCCTTGCTATTGAAGTAACGATCTTCAAAATATTTTGCAGACATTTACAGAGGGAAATTGGCAGATGAAAAACTCTATTTAAAACTAAGGAACCCAATTTGTATTGTGTCAATACCTACACACCTTAGTAAGAGAATCAAGGGTATACTGCACTGATAGTCTAAACACAGTGCAAAAAAAGCAGTTTATTATTATTATTATTATTATTATTATTATTAACAAACATTTATATAGTGCCAGCAGTGTACATGGCACTTTACAAAGTAATAAAATAGACACAGTCCCTGCCCCTAGGGCTTACAATCTGAGCGACAGGAGCTGGGGGAGAGACATAGGAAGGGGAACAGAGGGAGAGACAAGGGGTCTAACATTCATGAAGATGCGAGGTCTCAAGTGCACGTACTTGGCTTGGTTACGATGAGAATGACAGCAGGCAGGTCCATGTGGCAAGGATAAGGGTAAACAGATCGTAGGTATAGGAATAGTGGCTCAGCAGGATAAAGAGTCAGACAGAGCAGAGCGAAAGAGGTGAGTTTTAAGGAGAGATTTGAAGGTATGAAGGGAGGGGGCAAGGCGGATGTGGACAGGGAGGGAGTTCCAGGCATGGGGGGCAGCAAGTGAGAAGGGACGAAGGCGCTTAGGGGAGCAGGGAAGGCGTGGAAGGGTGAGAGAAGGGACAGAGGAGGAGCGAAGTGCACGGGCTGGAGTATGGAGGGCGATAAGTGCAGAGAGGTAGGGGGGAGCAAGGTTGTGAAGAGCTTTATAGGTGAAGACTAGGAGCTTGTGCAGGATTCGTTCAGGAAGGGGAAGCCAGTGAAGCGAAGAGAGGAGGGGCTGCACATGGTCGAAGCGACTGGCGAGGTAGATGACCCTGGCAGCAGAGTTTTGGACAGAGATGAGGGGAGAAAGGTGAGACCGGGGAAGGCCAGTGAGAAGGAGGTTACAGTAATCGAGGCGAGAGATGACCAGAGCATGAACAAGAGTTTTGGCAGACGAGACAGAGAGAAAAGGGCGAATCTTAGCAATGTTATGGAGGGAGAAGCGACAGGATTTAGCAACAGAGTCAATGTAGGGTTTAAAAGAAAGGGCTGAGTCAAAGATGAAGCCTAGGCTACGGGCTTGGGGGACAGGCAGGATGGTGACTCCATCAATAGTTATTGACAGTGAGGAAGGAGAGGAAGGATGAGGGGGGAAGATAAGGAGTTCAGTTTTAGCCATGTTGAGTTTGAGTTGACGTTGAGACATCCAGGTAGAGATGTCAGAGAGACAGTTGATGAGACGAGCTTGAACAGAGGGAGAGAGAGAGGGAGTAGAGAGATAGAGTTGAGTGTCATCAGCATAGAGGTGGTATTGGAAGCCATGGGAGGCAATGAGTTTGCCTAAGGATGAGGTATAGATCGAGAAGAGGAGAGGGCCAAGAACAGAGCCTTGAGGAACACCAACTGAGAGGGGGAAGGAGGAGGAGGCGGAGTTGGAGAGAGACACATTAAAGGAGCGGTCAGAGAGGTAGGAGGAGAACCAGTTATGGACAGAGCCACAAAAGCCAAGGGAGTGAAGGGAATCCAGCAAGAGTGAGTGGTCAACAGTATCGAAGGCAGCAGAGAGATCAAGGAGGACAAGAATGGAATAGAGACGTTTAGATTTAGCCACCAGAAGATCGTTGGTGATCTTAGCGAGAGCAGTTTCAGTAGAATGAAGGGGGCGGAAGCCAGATTGGAGGGGGTCAAGGGAGGAGTTGGAGGATAGGAAGTCAAGGCAGCGGGAGTAGACAACACGTTCAAGCAGCTTGGAAGCAAAAGGAAGGAGTGAGACAGGACGATAGCTAGAAGGGTCAGAGGGGTCAAGAGTGGACTTTTTGAGAATAGGAGAGACTGTGGCATGTTTGAAGGCAGAAGGGAAAGAGCCAGTAGAGAGGGAGAGGTTGATGATGTGCAGGAAGGAAGGGGCGACAGTGGGAGTAATGGAGGTGAGGAGGTGGGAAGGAATGGGATCAATATCAGTTGCCATATTAAGAGAAAAACTGCCATTATCTTTTTAGAACTTGCAATGAAAGCAGCTACTTAGACTTAAATATTCTTAAATCTGCTGCTGCATGAGGACCAGAAGACTAAAAATTTGATGTTTTCATTATTCAAACTAATTCATGTATCAAATAAAAAACAAAAGTATTACAGTAAAAATTGAGGAAAGCACATTATGAGGATTATGTGCCTATTTTTTGCATAAGTACAAAATCTAATGTTTCCAGTCCACACAACCATGTCATTTTAAAAGTTAATTAGGAAGAAAATTCATTTGTCCGTCTCTGACAGAAGACTTCATGGTTATTTTTTTACATAATTACTGGGTTCCTGTTTAGTTTGACATGTTTCTTAGGCTACAAAGAGAGTAATTAAGTGCCTCTAACCATTTAAAGTAATTTAAAAAAAAAAAAAAAAAAATCAAGTCCAAGGAATGGGCTGAAGCAAAAAGAAAGGATGAAAAACCCATGTGATTCTGATCTTCCTGCATTTTATTGCATTTATTTTATTTCTGTTCTAAACTAGTCGGCTGGAAGCTGTTCCATCTTTGAACTGCAGCAGAATATGCAGATCCCTTTGTAAATTAATCAGGATTACGACAACAGAATACATTAGTGTCTTAAGAGGCTAGCTGATTTAGTGCAGGAAGTCCACAACTTGAAATCCAGAGGCCAAGAAATCTTAGCACTGCACTTTATAAGGAAATCAAAGCCAACTTTCATGGCAGCTATTTCTTCCAGTAATTAATGCAATCTTAGACTAGTGTATAACCAAGAGATCTAAGACAAATGCAGAGTTCAACATAGGAATAACTCCACTCTAGTTACCTAGTTCAATGTGTCCCCTAAAGTCTTTGAAATTAATTCATATGTACCCATTTAAGATAGAGCATTCTAGTATTTGAAGGTGGGGGTGGGAAAATTGTTGAGAAATTTCTATTGCCACCGCCCACAAGGGAAAAAACCCATAGCAAAGAGTACCTTACATGTTTTGTCTAGCGTCATGTACAGCAGTGAGCGTCAAACTTTTAGGGCACACTCCCTACCTCCTGTGTGTGGTACTCAGTGCTCTCCCCTCTCCCACATGTGTGTATACCAATAAAACACTGGATGAGGGCAGAAAACCCAAATAAAAGATGTATATGGTAGTTTTTATACACACACACACACACGAAACTTCTAATGCATACTCACTCACCTTGTCCCTTTATGTGGTGGTACCCCACCACACAGTTTAAGAGCAGTTGGCCTACAGTGTGCTAGGTACTATCTTCACGCATTACCCAGCCTCAAAGACCTTACAAACAGGGCCCCGATTCTCCCACAATTTTTTTTTTTAAATTCTGCGGGAGCCTGGGAGGCTTGGGACCCGATTCTGTGCCTCATGGCGTGGGGCTCCCCAGTCTCAGCACAGGGCCAGCTTCCCCTCCCACCCCCCGACTGCATTGGGTGGGTTGGGCTGCCAGTGCTCGCCTCCCCCACACCAAACATAGCCTGGCAAATAAAATGCACACACCTAGCAGTGGCGGCAGATTCTCTCAGCGCTTTTCAGCCACTCCTTCCGGTCACTCCCTGGCCCCTCCCAACTGACGCAGCCTGATGATGTCACTTGGCCACACCACTCTGGGAGGCTCTGTTGGGAGGGGCCAGGAAGTGACCAGGAGTGGCTGAAGAGCACTGAAAGAAGCTGCCATTGTCGCCGCTGCTAGGTAACTAGGTGGTTCATTTGCCAGACTGGGGGGGGGGGGGG